>JAPMOQ010038672.1:0-71345 GCA_026543055.1 Argiope trifasciata
CAATCAAAAACTATTATTATTAGGATAAAAAATAAAGAAAATTTTAAAAGAAAGAAAGATAATTGTTTAATGGTTTTATATATTTTTAATTTGAATCTTTTGCTGATCTTTAGTAAATAATCATTCAAAATCTTTGCCTTCAAATACTTGAACAATAAAAAAAAATTGTGATAAATTATTAAAATCTTGATTTAATATTGAAATTCTACTTTTTTACCTAATTAGTACATTATACAATTATATTTTAATTTGATAAAATAAAAATAATTTAAATAATACTTTTATCAGAATAGCTTTAGTTTCACTAGTGTGATGTTTCATTCCCATATCATTTCCATGCTCAATTATTTCTATAACATCATCAAAAAAGGAAGCCTAAATTTGAAAAGAGTAAATAAATAAACAATTTAATAGACATAAAATGATTATTTTACAGAGAAAGAAAAAAAATCTTTAAAAACTTACAATTGTTTTATATTTTCCTTTATCCAAATTGTCTTTGACTTCTAACAAATCTAGATTAGGCAACTTCTCAATATCTATTAATAAAATGTTTACACAATAAATACATTATTGACAAATAACATAACATTGCATTGATAAATAAGATACTGCAAATTTCACAAAAAGGTACAAACCAGATGCCAATCAAGATAACAGTAGTTATAAATTACTAACTATAGCTAAGTTAAAGAAACATTAAAACAAAAATGTATCGGCATTTTATAAAGAAGGATTTCTGCATACACATTCTAACTAAATAAAAGAAAAATAGTACATTCGGTTAGCATATTTAAACCATATACATTATAAACATTTCCCTTTTTCTATCTTTTTTTTAATTTTAAAAACAAAAAATATATATAACGATTACATTAACCTTTTTAAACCATATTTTTAAATTATAAGAAGAAATTAAAAAAAACAATGTATAGTTTAAATAGGATTGCCACTCAAATCTGGAAAAAAAAATCCTTGTGTTTTCCCTGTATGTATACACAATATACAAGGAAGTGCACAAATAATACTCATGAGCTAGTTACAATAGAACAACAAGACCCTCCTAGCTTTTCTCAATAAAAAAAGTCAAAGGGAAGTACGCAACAATTCATTATTACCTAAAATAATGGTATTTTAAATATATGTTTATATTTACAAACAGAAAGAAGAAAAAAAGTTTCTCTTTTTAGAATTTTACAATACAAATTCAGATATTAGGTGAGAAAAAAAGATACTGATAATATAATCCATACTCTCTAGCATAAAGTTACAAAAATAAAAGACTTGGGAGAAATAAACCACATAATAATATTTTTGCTATCCTGACACAAGTCATCTAATAAATAATTACCCCCCCCCTATTTTTGAGCCTCTTTAAATATTTGAGCTTTAATTTCTGTACCTCTTGCAGATTTCTCAGTAATTAGTTTCATTTTGTGTGTGTCTGAGTGCAACAATTTAATTTTCAATTATTTTGCATTTGCAAGGATTTCCTCCACACACATACACCTTCTGAACTTTTTCAGCCTTTCTAAAGCTTCATACTACTTAACATACTAATTTTGCATACTATATGAAATATATTGAAACTGGACATTTAAAACACTTCTACAAAAGTTTATGAACTCACACACAGACCAGTAAAAGAAAAAAAAATTCCGAGTTTCAACAAGTATATCTTTTTTGATACTTAGTCCATTTTTAACAGTCACACTGCCATGCAACAAATACAAGAATTATTTTTAAGACCCCCCCCCCCCATCAAAAGAAAAAAAAAAAATTTGGATCTCAAAACATTAGAATACATATCATCTAAACACCTTTCTGCATTAAATGAATCAAACTTTCCACTGTATTTATTTCAGTTACTTCAAACTGGATCGTTCAATTTTCTAAACATAAAACAGAAATTTGTGCTTTGGAATAAAGTAAATCAACCATTCACTTTTCACATAATGCTTGTTTTTTAATAAACATAGATTTAAACAAGACACACCTTTTAAAATAGCAACCTTTTTGAGCAAGCATTAAAATACTTTGTTATCGTATTCTTCACAAATTCAAAACACTGCATTAAAAAATGCTTATGTTCAATTTCAATACCTCAACTAGTATTCAAGTAGCAGTAACCCTATTCCAATATCATATACACCAAAAAAAAAAATTTCTTCTTTTTCTCAATCTGGGAAATTGCAAAAGAAGAAAAGAGATGAGATTTTTGAATTGATATTCATTAGTTTTTAGGGTTATGGTGGTCACTATCTATTAATTTTGAAAAGTTTTAAAAAATTAGCAATTTTTTTTTTTGATGAAATAAGAAATTTAAAATTTTCAGTACTTTCTGGCTTTTAAGGAATATTTCAAAATTCTAAGCACTTTCCCAGTGTTGGAGATGATTTTTAAATTTCTTGTTCTTTTTTCCTCATTTTTTAAGGTGTCATGGCAATCCTGTTAAAGCTTTATTATTATTATTTTAATGAGCCTTTCTAAAGTCATGATTAAAGCTTATTATGTATTATTTGCTTGCAGAAATTTTGATCTTTGTCGAAAGAAATTACATGCAGAAGGATATTTTTTAAAATTGGGCAAAAGATATGGTATATTTAAAGGAGCAGTTTTCCTCAGAAAAGTAAATAGTTGCATATATTATACACACCTTTGTTATTCAGGTTTGAGGAATCTTTCACTGAAGATTGTAAAGTATTATTCGCTACATCACAAATTTCCTTTGAACTAAAATTTTTAAGACCCTGAAATATTACGAAATTGTTACAATTTATACTTACTAAGATAAGTGTGTTAAATACAAAATAAAACTTAAATGGCAACTTACAAAGGAACTTTGAAGATTACGGTCATTGTTTTTTTCATCAAATGAATTTAAATGAACAGAATCCACTAAGGAGGAAACAGTTTCTGCAACAGCAACTCTATCACAGTTTTTTTCTGAATCAACAGAATAACCTTTAGCACTCTGTAAATCAGTTTGAGCAGGTAAAATGTGGTTTTCAGAATCAGAAGTTTCATTATTTCCCAGCTGAGAATTTGATTCACTGCTGGGTGTTGTTAGGTCACTGGAAGACGAATCACTCTGCAATAAAATCAGGACGGAAAAGATATTATGAATTTAAGAAATTAAATTATATAAGTTTAAGATTTAGGATTCAACACTCTCCTTAAGAATGAGTCAGAATGAAATAATTTAGAAAAAATTCTCAAGTAAAATAAAGAAAAAAATACAGAGAGGGATTCAAATTCTTATCAACCTTTTAATGTATTCACAAGAAATCTATTAAAGAGTGCAAAGTAGCTTGAATGGCAAATTAATTCTACTTTAATTACAATATGGCCAAGAGTTTAGACTTAGATCTTACATTTGGATTGCAAAATCTTGGAACTGCTACAGATTATGGTCAGAAAGTAACATCATACAAACTGGCTGTTAAATATTAATCTCTGAGATTGCTTTATAATGTACATTTTTTACTTATTGATGCTTTAATAAATAAATCGATAGCTACATGCACCCAAATTTGTTAAATTGCAATATATATCATAATCTCATATTCACAAAATTTATGAATACTAATTACATTAGTTAATTGCATTTTTTAATATTTACGTAAAATGTACACAAACCAAACTAAATTGCTCATTTTAATTCATTATCAGAAAATATTTTCTAACAATATACTGCTTAAAAAGAAAAATATTTTTACAATTTATCCTATAATTTTAACAGAAAATAAGTTCCATTTTTTTTTTCAATCAAGATAAAATTGATAAAAATAAAATGACAAATCTATAATTAATTCATTTTATTAAAAAATTATTCAATGGGTTTTAATTCATATATCAAAAATACATAAAACTGATTAACTTATAAACAAAAATTAAACAATTCAGGGACAATAATTTTCTCAAATTTCTTCAAGTTTTTTTTTTTTAATTTTTTTTAAAACAATTTTTGTTATTTTATCACTAGATTTATATTATAATTAGTGACAATTAAAAAAGCAACATTCTAAAATTAAAAAAAAAAGCTTTTTAAAATTAAAATTAAGAATAATACAGTAAATGCACTTATAAATGAAATGTAAATATATTATATTTACCTCCTGCCTAATAAGATGACGAGCACATCTTGCTGTTAAAAGAGAGTTGAGCACACTTTTCAAGCCATGTTTTAAATACTCTCTAATAGCTTTCTTCCATAAAGGTATTGTTTCAACTGTACATTCAATGCAAGTATAAACCACTGTTTCAGGCAAACATGAAAGGATTTCATAACTTTCATCTGCAAAAGGAAATAAGATCTTTATGAAACTGCTCAATCAAAAACATTTTTATAACATTTTTCATATTGCTTATATTCATGTAAGGCAAAACAATTCATTAATAAATTTAAATTACCTGTTATATTATCACATGTGGCATGCACCCATCTGTTACATTTATAGCACTGCACCATCTATAACAGTATTTATTTATAAAAATGAATTAAATAAATTATCAATACACAAGATTTCAATATGTTAACAAATACATCATAAAGTATAAATTTATAAGTTAAAATAAATTTTTATGCTATATTATGAATTTTTTTATCTCAAATAAAGTTATGTTCAATTGAATCATAAAATATATATAGATAATGTTTTAGATATCTAATTTCATCATTATTAATAATTTCACTGTTTATTCAACAATGAATTTTGTTCTAAAAATTAACTTGCACTAATAGAAAAGAAAATCAGCTACAATCTAAATTTCAGTTTAAAAAGTACTGCAGTAGGTTAAAATTTTTTTATTTTTTTTTTAATCTTGTTTCATTTGAAGGTAAGCAATTATAATCGCAACTGCACAGATTAAGAGATACACTCAAAATTTCAAATTGAGTAACAAATACAAAAATTCTTATGAATTCCTTTCTTGCTAACTAGAAGTAAATTTGTAACAAAAATCTTTAAAAAAAAATTATACATAACTTTGAATAATGATTTTAAAAATTGAAAGATTTAAGTCTAAAAAACAATAAACAATTCAATTAAACAGTTAACAAATGCTTACTTTGGATTCATAATCATTTTCCTCGTAACATTTATGGCAGACTGGGCAATAATTCCCTAAAATATATAATAGGAAAAGAAACTAAATAAAATTTATAGTTAATATACAATAAAGGTTATAAAAATATTTTAATAACTATTTAATGCTCATAATTTGTTACACAAAATAATGATATTGTTACCTTAAGGCTTGATAATATGAGGAAAATTATTAAGAAGAGTATGCAAATAATTATTTTCTTCACTGCAAAAAGCACTATGATTTTTTAAAAAGTTTAATGACCTTGTAAAATTTTTTTGAGAGATGTTAGCTTTTTTTGAACCGATCAAGATTGTCTGATGGACTTAAAACTTCACCAAATACAACGCTCATATAATTTCCATTATCCTAAACTATCTTACTCCAAATGCCAACAGATAAGCTATAAAGATTTCAGATGGGATACTTTAAAAACCAAGACTTTGTATCTCAAAAATTTACAATTACTTCCACAATTCTATTTTACTTCATATAATAATTTTATTACAAAACAATAAATATCACCAGTTGAATAGTTTTATTAGATAAATAATGATTAAAAAATAGTAGTGTAAGTGTGAAAAATTAAATATTTTCAAAGATTAACAGATAAAGTTGTATAAGGCTAATTATAAATAAATGATAAAAATGTATATATTTTTAACAGGAATGAGAAAGATAGAGACAATAAAAAAATTATTTTGAATTAATTTTGTTGTGTTTAATTTTAAATGATGATTATTTTTCTGGATATTAAACATTTGTTTTCTCTTTCATAATCTTTCAGATACACTGAAGTGCATTGTGTTTCGATATCTTGTTGTTATGTACAATATTAAGAAATTGAAAGAGATATTAAATTTTGAAGAAATATTATCAATAGACCAACTGCAGCCTATTATTCAGCTTGTATTACTAGCAATTACAGTTAAATGCAAATTTGATAAATATCCAATTTCTCATATGTTAAAGATCAAACATAAAATTACACAATAAACTTAATTTTTTGCATAGAAATTTCCCTATTTGAATGTTTATCTAAATTTACTTCTAGAATAATAATCCATAAATGTATTTATCATATTAATTTTTTAATGTTGTTCAATAAAACTTAAGATCACAACAGGAAATATGCTGTCAATCTATGAGCGCAAAAATCTATAAGGATGCAATATAAATTGTCACATTTTCTATCTCAAATTAAAATCTTTGACAAATACAACTTTAATATTTATCAAGCATTTCTGACATGAATCAAAATTTTGTATATCTGCAGGGCACATATAAACAATTTTTTAAAACTGCTTTTTTTGGCTAAAGGTTAACATAATTACAAATTGTGCAACAAATTAAAATATAACAATCCTTTACTTAAAAAAAATAATAATCTAAAACACAATAATCTTGTGCAAAGATGTTTGAAAGGAACTATTCTTTTTATAAGCATTCCTACAAAAAATTAGGTTTATGTTTCAATAAATTAGCACAATGCAGTGTATTATGAATAGAGATGAAGCTTCTCAAAATCTCTGAATAATCTAAATGAAGGGTTAAAAAAGAACCAATAATTTTACCTATGCTCATACAGATTTATAATCCAAATTAGATTATCATGAAAATTTTATTTAGTTCATTATTTAGAGAGTTAACACAGCATTGCATTGTAATCAAGTTCAAAATGTTTTGAAATTTCAAGTCTCACTGGAAAATTAACAAAATCTACAGCAAAATTTGCAAAGAGAAGACAAACAAGAAAGTGAACTCATAAAAAAAATACATTAATAACTAATTTAAAAACTAGAAAATGGCAAAGATGGAGCTTTTCTTTAGAGAGTGGAAACGGCAATTAATAACAATTTATTTAATTCTTTTTAACATTTAAATGAAAGTAATTTAATCCCAAGAATGGCAGATATATCAGTAACAGTCTAAGATAAATTAATTTGAAAGCATGGAAAAGACCATACTTGGAGACTTCACCACTAACAGAAGTACAGTACACTCCTGAGAATCTGTCTTTAAAGACTTTTTGAAAACCTAAAACCTGTAAGTTTTCACTCTTATCTATTACTTTTTCATAACTGTGCAATCAATTATCAGTGAAAAATAAAATCAGTTTCAGCCAATTTTTTAAAAAAAATTATGATTTACGTTAATGTTTTATTTATGTTTCCTGCATTGAATTTGGGCATTACAGAATTTATATTAAAATGTGAACAGTTTATGGCCATTAACATACTTTTTCTAATAAATTCTTCAGCAGAATAATTTTTCTAATAAACGTGTAGAGTGGTATATAAACTACCAGTATAGAGTCTTCTGTTTCAGCTCAACATATTAACAGCAACTGCTCCTATGATTCTTTGAATGGTGTTTACATTAAAATAAATGGTGGGCTTAGTACTCAATTAAAAAGAAGAGAGGAAATATATATTATAACAGTAAGTTTTTGATAAAAATTTTGTCTTCTGATACTGGTGAGCAAAGAAGAGAATTCATAGAACTCCGGAATATCCGGCTTTTTCATTATCCAACCTGCTCTTCCGTCACATTAGGCTTGATTACTCAGGAGTGCGCTATATTTATATATCAGTGTATATTAATATTATTATCAGTTATGATTCAACAACTATATTAAGCAAATATTTACAATTTAAAAAAATTAAGGGAATCGTTGCTGCTGCGCTACATTTTTCAACCAAAAAATTAAAGATATTGAGTAAATAGAATACCTTTTTTCTTATCACAAGTAAATACATACAGGATGCATAGTGAGAAATTGTAATAAAAATTAAGTACTTCTAAGCATCTTATCCCAGAAAAGAAGTACCTTTATATAAGTATGCAAATATAAACTGTGCATATCATATTATTTTTTGGTTATATAATTGTAATTATTGAAAAAAGAAATTCAGCATTTTAATAAATGGCAATGCACATTGTTGAAAAGAATGGGGGCAAAAATAAAGACAAAAAAAGAAAATGAATCATTAAGTATTATATCTCAATATGTGCTGGAAATCCTGGGTTCCTTCTTCAAATCCCCCCCACCCCCTGATACATCTGGTAAACAAGATTTTTCTACCATCATTTTGAACTACCATATTTAGCTTGTCGGACAACATACCAAACTGAAAAGTTTTCTTTGCTTAAAATGAGAAAATTATGAACTTTTTAAGAACCTTTTTGGAAAATTAAACTCTTTAAAAGTGCTTAAAAGTTTTTTTTTCAAATTTTAGCACTTTTCATGACACTAAACACTTAATATAATCTATAAATGATTATTCATCAAAGAAAAGTACTACTTAATATAAAATATGGCCCATTTAAAATTGCTGCAACTTAAAATTTTGTGTAAACATATATTTCGATGAATTGCTTCAACAATTTCAAATTGTTATTCTGATATAAAAAATACAGATGTTTTGATTAGAAACAAAATACAATTTAAAGTATTCCTTATCAATTATTATGAAAACTAAAACATTTAAATTGCATAACTAAAATAAATTTTTAATAATTCCAACTGTAATATAAATTATTTAAATTACATATAGTTTCTCCTCTTCCCCTTTCCTAATTCATAGCAGTAAGATTTTTTTACTGCTGTGTATTGGCATTAGTACAGTATGCACACTAAATATATAATTGTTATTATTACATTTATATATAATATAGAAAAATTGCAACTACCATTTCCTATTTTAGATACTTCTCATTCACATCATTATTGATTTGGCAAACATGTTTTCGCTCGAGTCAATCCAATAAATATCAAGTTTACAATATTTTACATCCATACGTATATTAAGGCAAACTGGTAAAATGAAGTGAAAAAAAAAAGCAAAATGTTGCATAAAATTCAAATATCCACAGATAATTATTGTTAATAATTATTTTTTCCTTTATAATATGCTATTTTTTCTTTAATGTTGTTTCATTGAAATGCACATAACTAAATTGTCATTGAACACTAAATATTTTTTATTTGTTTAATATAATTAATTTTAGTGTATTTTCCCTTTAATTACAAATAAAATCATGAAAAGTAAAAAAAAAATGAGTAATTAAAAAAACACTGATAGTTTTATGATAGCTACCTTATATATTCTTTCCTAAAATTTGCTAGTGGCTATTCATACAAGGACATAAAACCATTAAATTTAATTATCATTAAAAACATTTCTGTCCAAAAATATCAGGACCTTTTTTAGACTTTTATTTAAAAAATTAGAAATTTTGATATTATTTATAAAATAAACTTCGAAATTTGCTATGGCAAAAATAATAAAATTATAAGAAAAAACTTAACTGTTTGCAATACAGTTTCTTTATTGATAAAAATATCATTTCATTTGAAATGTTACAATCTTTAACAGAAAAAACAAAACAAAATCACTGCCAGGAGCTTGTTATTTTACTTGGTGCCTCAGAGGGCATAATGTAAAATAACAAATGATACATCAACCCACCCATTCTAAATCAATTTGTGCAAGGATTAAAAACAATAAAACAGATGTTGCAAGAAATAGATTAAAATGACTTTTGAGGAATTCATCAAGGTCCAGTTCCTAGTCATAAAATTATAAGAGAAGGCAAAAAGTGAAGGAAAAAAAAATGAAATGAAATAAAGTTCAGAATAGATTTTTACAGAAAAATCACTAAATAGTAATTAAAGCAAAATTCTATGGATAACAAAGTTTGCATGAAATATTAGAATCATTGCATGACCATTTTTCCAGGTTGAATGATATGCTCAATAGGTATAGTTTAAGTTAATTAGGCTCTAATTAAGTTGGCTGATCTTAAGAGCATAGAAAATGAATAAAAAAAGAAAAAAAAAAATAGATAATAATAAAAATGAAGAATTTACAGCTAATAATTTATTAGTTATTTATGCATTATTGTGATCTATTACAAATTATTATGATTAGAATGATCAAACTTATTAAAAGAATAACTTGAAAGTTTTCAAAAATTATTGAATTAAAACTGAATTATTAATAAGGAATTATACTTTATAATGATTGAATTTAATTCGTTATTAATTGTTCAATTACTAAATTGAAGTTAATTCTAACAGAACTACCATAACACATTAATTATTACAGACCAGCTTTTTAAATTGAATTACACAAAACAAATGCTTTTTTTTAATCAACTGAGACCGTTTCTAATAATTCTTCCTTTTAATTCTTAACTTAATATAAATACTATAGCTGTTGTTATAAAATGTTTTAATAATATAACTATCTGCAATTTAATTTTGAGGAAAAAGTTCTATAGACATAGCTCATATATTGTTGGTCTATTAAATACTAAAAACAAAAAAATATGGTTCAGCCATCACAGCACCTCAGTAAATGTTTATTCAAAATTGTTTAATAAATTTGCTTTTAAAACAATAATAATTTATTGAGAGCAGCAAGGAAAATACTGTTTGCTTTCGATCCCCCCCCCCTTTGATTTTTACCAGTATTGTATTGATACTTCTAATATAAATCTAAAATAAACAATTGATTTTGAGACAACTATTTGAATAATTCCCAAAATAATTTATTAAAATTTATCTATCTTTGGCAAGCAGCAAATAAAATAAGCATGATTGATTGAACAATAAAATTAAGAAAAGTATTAAAAAAAGTGTTTGAGATACTGAAAATTCTGTAGAACTCTGACATGAAAGAAACTTAATCTGAAGAATGTTAAACTTCGATTTTGAAATCAAAGAAAACTGATAACTTTGAGTTCAGGATATCTTCAAGGCAATCTTTCTAATCATCAAATCATAATAGATATTTAAGCAATGTTATTTACCCATTTTGTTTATTATATTCTTAAAACAATCTAACGAAGGTACATTTAGTGCAAACATAACTGTCCATGTCATTTATGAATTGCATCTTCTCTAATGCAATAACTTCACTTTCTTATTTCTCATATAAATTTATTCACTCATATTTCTGATATTAAAGTGATATGGCACTTTCATTTTTTTATTCATTTTATAAGAGAAATGAAAAGACTGAATTATATTAAGTAGGTTGAAATAGGTAAATAAGAAAATTATCCCTTTCACTACTGACTTGACCCAAACAGCTGAGCAAATTCTTTACTGGATGGCTAATATTTGTTTTAAATGCAAATGTGCAAAATTTTTTTTGTTTAAATACCTTCTTTACATTATAATTTTCCCCCATACTGGAAACATGATTTAATATCTTTGCAGACTTTGTTACAAGATCCCACAAAACATTTGATGAAATAAAATATCCATAACATGTTCATTCATAATTAAATTGCCAAAAATGTGAAGAAAAAATAAAATCCTTTCTTACCTTTTAAAAATGAAGAAAATATTCAATTAAAAATTTGAGAAACTTTGAATGAAAATAATGAGAAACATTAAATTTCATTGTAATAAGTATGTATTGTAATAAATGTTGCATATAATTCAGCAAACAAACAACAAAAAAAGAACCAAGCCACTAAAAATAGTATTTAAAACAAGATAATTTTTTACTATTAAAATTATGCTAAAATTATTTTTATGTAATAATACACCTGAAATTTTTAATAAAAACCTAAAAAAATGATTAAATTTTTCATTTATAATTTTTTTTAAAAATTATACCTTTTTCCAATTTAAAAAATATATGTACCAATTTTCAAATGTTTATGCCTCCAAGTTAGCCCTGTAGAGCACCAACATATAATTATCTTTTATCACTGTAGCAAAACATCCTAATATTAAGAGGAAATTGTTTATAACTAAGAGTGAATCTACAGCATGAATACAGATATTTATAAAGACAACTTGAAAACAGATGTTAAGATTTTGACTTTAAAAAAATTAAAAAACTTGCATACACACATATCTATGCTACTCGAAAACGATTTAATTAATTTCAACACTAGATAATTTTTTCAGAGTAATGAATACAAATAATTTTTGGTATGCCATGTTGATTAAAATATTGAAATAACTGATTTCCTTTCACTGTAGAAATCATAAAATAAACACGTTCAGCTACTTAAGATGGATTCGGGGGAGGACATTTCATAGAATATGACTGTAATCTAAATACACAAAAGGTTATTTTATATACATAAAATTGCAGATATGTGGCCTCAATTTCAATTTATTTCCTCAAAGGACAGTAAAATAATTTTTTCTTGAGTAATATAACTATGATATTCTGAGTGGAACTTGTATGCATGTATATACATAGGAATGAGAATCTTGGGTAGTTTGAAAGAATATGGTAAGCATTATACATTTTTACCCTTTAGCTCAAAGCACAAGAAAATGCAAAAGTCATCAGCCTTCTAGAATGTGTTAGAAATAATTAAATTTTAAAAATTGGATTTGTATCAGGAAACAAGAAAACTCTTTAAAATGAAGAAATATGGACTAATTTAAGACAGAAATCAGAGTAAAAGACAATATTACATGTATAAATCCAATTTTTATGTATTAGAAGTTGTGAATTCAATATATATTTTTAATTTAAAAAATTTAGTACAGCGTATAAGTGTACTTCATTCATTCAATACTTTGAAAAATGTAAGATAATAGAAACCCTACCTTTGAACCTAATTTTATGCATAGGTATGTGCTTTGATCAGATTAATGTTCATTGAGCTACTTAATTGCACTTTGAACTTTAAATAGAAATGTATTTCTCAAAATAATAAGTATCTCAGCTAATTCACAGAATTTCTATTATGTAATAACTACAGCACAGCCCTCTTAATTTCTAATTGACTGAAAAAATCATATTGCCGTTACATGTTTCCCGAAAATATCTCTACATGCCAGGTTAATAATTATGAATGAAAGATACTGTTTAAACTACATTTCAACATATTGACATAAGGCAAAACAAAATAGAATTATCTTATTCATTTAATATTCTTTTGCAATTTTAGATGCTTTTATATTACTATTGGAATTATTTTTTTAAATGTTACTTACTATTATCTTACCAAGAGGTTGGTAGCATCAAAACATATTCAGTAAATCCATGAGTTGAAAATTAAGAATTAGAATAATATGAAATAAACTAGAGAAATGTCCACCAATCTCTTTTTAAAAGACAAACAAATTAATTGAATTTACAAAATATTTTTAGAATAGAAGATAAAAACAAAGTCAAATGCACAACTTTTATAATTATATAGGACATTCATTTTAAATGCACATAAAAGAAACACTGATAGTTTAAAAATCTGAAGTTGGCATTAATAAAATAATTTTATAGAGAAGCACTATTTTGTTTTAAGCCAAAAAGATTAAAGAAAGCAATTTACAAAATAAATCACAAAGCTTTGAAAGAAATATATATATATATATATGTAATTCCTTTAATATTCTAAATGTTGAATTATTAATAACTTGACTCTATAAGAACAATAAAAACTATTAGCTACATTTGAAAAGTTTTATTAACATATTAGTCCACTAATAATGGATATTATGTTAATTACATATATATATAATATTAACTATTCTAATTTAGTATTTTTTAAAAAGTGGTAGCATGTTAACAAAACTTTTCATTGTTTTAGCCAAATTAATCACATTTATGTTCTGTGATGTTTTAAAATAAAGTTAAACACAGGTCAAAAAATTCAGAATTTATTCCATATATTTGAAACAAAATTTACATTATTAACAATTTCAGACATGCTTATACACAGTCCAGCTACAAAACAATGTGAATTGTCAAAATTTTGTTGACATGCTACAAAAGTTCTTTAGTGCTTCTGTAGGTGAAAAAGCCATGATGACGAAGGAGAAGAAAAAGTTTGTAAAGAAATATAAACTGTGCAGAGAAGCAGGCATGAACTTATGTACTTAAAAGCACTCTATACCTTTATCAGTTAACTTTGCACAAGGCTGACAAAGAAGTAAATCAAAATTCCATAAAACACCAGTAGTGGATGCTGGAGAAGTAGTCCCACAGCTCTTACATTTAACACATTTTGGACACATCTGGGAAAGGGGGAAAAAGCATTATATCTATTAATGTTCTAAAATTATAATCAAATTAATATTTTTCTAAAATTTATAAGAAAACATTTTATGAAATGTTAACACAATCAAAAAATAGGAATTTAGATATTAGTAATTTAAAAATATAAAGATCGAATATCATATTTATTATTATTCCAAAGTGATATGTTATTTTGATGTGCTGATATTATTCTCTGAAAATAAGCCTCAAAAGTGGATAATTATAATTTATGACACATAATCAAAATTTGTTAAAAAATGTATTCCAAGGTAATGAAAAAAATTTTTTTACCTGCTATGGAGCTTTTAAAATTTAATATTTTAAAGAATCAAAATTAAAAATATGTTGCTGAACATATAATTTAAAGAAAACATAGTAATATCAAAAGAGAGACAGTTTAATAAATGAAAGAAAAAATATACACTTGAAAAAAAATTACGCGATTTTCAATCAATTATATAATTTATTTACCCAAATTCGCTTTTTCCTTGATGGTTTTGTAGGATAATGAGGTGTTAAGCACTCTGCATGGTATGTACATTGGCATTTCCTGCATTTCAATAACTAAAAATAAAGGAGATGTAAAAATGTATTCATCATTAACATGGTTTCAAAAAGTTTCTTAACCCTTTCCACTCCAATGTCGAGTGTCACTCGACACTGACTTTGTTCCACTAGCTCCACTGTCGAGTGATACTCGACATGGTGTAATACCTGTCAATTGTAAAAATTTTATCGATATTACATAATAAAACTAATTGTTATCGCACCGTTATATGTTCGTGTCGTAAACAACTTATCTCTGTGCGTCATCGTGTTTGTTTTCATGCAAAGACCTGTAATGTCATGTATGGTGTGAATTTTCCTGGCGGATACGGATTTCTTGCTGTGTGTTCCAACCGAAAAATAAAAGGGGGAAGAAAAGAAACATGCTATTTTTGCAAAACATGTGAGACAAAACCTTCGCTTCATCCTGGGATTTGTTTCAAAAAATACCATACCAAAAGGGATTATAAAGATTAGAATTTAGGATTTTAATATAGTATCATGTAATTACTCATAAAATAAAGTTTATTAAATAAGAAAAATTCGTTTTTTTTTACAAAATACAAAAAAACACTAAAAGTAAAAAAACGTAATTTTAGCGTGGAGCTGGTGAAATAAAAACAAAAACAGCCTTGGAGTGGAAAGGGTTAAATGATCTTATTCACTATAAGAATAAACTAATACAGCACAAAGTAGAAATCAGAGTTAGCTCCAATGTAAAATTCTAAAATTATTACCTGTCCCTTATGGACTTCAGTTTTGATAAAAAAGATTATTATTACTACTACAATTGTGCATAATTATCAACTATTTAATACTATATAATATTGACACTGTCTTAACATTCATTATACACTTTGAATCTTTTCAAACGTATATTTGGAATCACTATATTAACTTTATATTGAAAATTACCATACTATCTTATGTGCCATCGCAGCATAAAGGTTCCCATAAATCAGAATTTATTTGTACTAAGCCACAATAAAACATATTTTAAGTCAAACACAACCATGAAGATATGAGTAATTAAATACTATGATCCTGATTCAAAAATTAATCATTAATCCAAGGACTTAGAATAAAAAAGAAATGCAACATCTTTTGTTGGTGACAAGTTACAAAAATTATGAAGTGGATTTAGTTCCTATATAAAGGTGAAACCCTTCCTTATCCTTTAAGGGCCTAAAGAAAGGAGTTATAATATTCTCCTTTGTTTGTTTTTTTAAAAATAACAATAACATTATAATAATCTTTCCTTACTGTGAACTATTACTATTATAGCCTGTATATTTTCTGTGTTCAAGGTTATGTTTTTCTATCTCATTATTGGTTGTTTGGTACCAGTGATGAGGCAGAAAATGTGACCTTGAACTGCCTACAAAAAAATACACAGACTATAACAACACCTCAAAGAATCAAAATGTAAAAACTTACAGTGACTATATAACTGATGAATGATTTGATGCAGCTCTACTGGCTAGTTACTTACTGAAATGAAATTATGCATTTCAGGGAATTCAAACAGGTCATGTTTTAGATACTGAATTAATTTCAGAAAATTCTGTTATAATGAGTTAATTATTTTTACTATTTGATTAGGAATAAAATTGCACCACACAGCTCTTCTATATTATTCAGATGTTTTTTCACTAACTATAACCCTAGTAAGATTTAAATGTATGATTTCAAATTTACTATTTCAATAGAGGTTTCAACTGTGATTTCCATACAAATTAACAAAAAAGAGCTTTCACGGAATTAAGAAGAAAAAAAAAAGTGACCAGAGGGTTTTATGAACATCATGGTAGGCTTACATTTTGTTTTAATCCACACACAGCACAACATTGGCATCTTTTGCAGCACCAATTCTCTAAGTTTTCTTCGTGAGGAACATCATCCTCAGGAAGACAAAATGTATGATATGGTTCACAGCACAGAACACAAAAGATCAGCTGCAAGGAAGTAATTGCATTTTAAATCAAGATATTCAAAACATTAACTCCTATATTATTTGATGAATACTACAAAAAAGTGTTAAATGAATTTACAAACCTTTTCTTCTCCAGCACTGCCACACAAATAACAGACACATGGAAGTGGTATTTGTTGAGAAGATATTAATGCAAAACCTTGTGAAGAAATCCTTTCAAAATCATAGTCTTCCTACAATACAAAGTCATAAGCTATACTAACTTTGCTTTTCATAACATATATTATTATTTAAAAAATTCACACATATTCATATACTATGTAATTAAAACATGAGTTTTAAGTATTAATCTGTTAATCTGCAATTGAAAAGAAGGCATGTTATAGAAAAGTTTCTTTTCCATTTCTTAATGAATAATCTTTCTCCAAAAGCCATATGGAAATGCATTTTAACATGGACTGTATGAAAATATTTGATATTAGCATTTATTCATTACAAGCAGTAATATAGAAGCCCCTTTAAAAAAAATCAAACTAGAGATTTCAAGGAAAAGGGTGAATGATGGGAATAAAAAACAGACCTGCGCTTAAATTCCTTCAACTAAACAAAAATATTTCTGGTGTGTTTCTATCATTAAAAAAATATGATTCTGACACACACATAAAAAAAAAGTTTATAAAAATGCATAAAAGGATAATCAAATGATTTTTCTACTCTAAGCAAATTATAATTTTACATTTTATTTCACAAATGTAATACATATATTAAATATATTAATGCACAAAAAGAGATATGAAATGGAATAGAAACACAGATTCTTAGCTTTAGTTGATACTAATCCCTCATTTCTTTTGCAACACTCAAAGTTCATTTCATTATAAACTGATAATAAGGTCTTTGGCATCAAAGCAATTTAAAATATTAGTAGTTCAAACAACATGAATTAATATAATAAAATTGCATCTTGAAATATTTTACACTAATGTTATTTATATAGTCACAAATTTAAAAACACAGAGATTTTTTTTTTATTTTTACATCCTTTAAAAAACTTATGCATAAGCAGCTTTAAAAAATTAATAAAGAAATTTTAATATCAGAATACATTTACTGGTTTCAAAAAATCAATTTTATTTGTAGTCAATGCTAACCTTTTAAAACGAGTATGGATATGATAAAAACCAATTTCTAATAAGCAAGTTATTCAAAAGATGAATCAAAAATATGATACTGCTGACAATAGGTGTGGGGGGGGGGTATATAAAATTTTATGATAAAAAAAAATTCTCCCCAATTTAAATTTAAGTATACCCAATTTATATATTTAAGTATATATCATATACAAGAACCATGAACTTTTAGTATCATAATTAAATGTACAAAAACTGACCAACCAGATGGCGAGACTTTTTCATCTTTTTCAGTTTGTGCTGGTAAGAAATTACAAAATAGAATACAAATTTCACACTGCTTGATTACTTTATTTATTGATTGAAATTATGAATAAAAAGACTGGATAAGCTGATTTTTAATGAAACTGAGAATTTCCTTTCCAATATATTTAGCTTTCATAAAACTAAAATAAAAAAAAAAATTATAAAAATGGATTTTTTTAAAAAGTAATTACAAAGCTCAATCTGATGAGCTTTTTTTTAAAAAAAAAAAAAAAAAAAAAAAAAAAAAATAGGGGTTAGTTAGTTTGCTTAGTTTAGTTACATTAACATCCTGTTTTGAAGCAACACTAGGGCTATTTTGGGACGGACCAAGTAATTTTGAACTACAGTCAGATAACGAGAACGACACATGAGCTAGCATCCCACTCTCCAAACTTCCACATCACACAAGCAGGAGGCCATTTGGCCCAACAGGTTTATAGCGAATCCGACCTATTTACATGGCGTTTCTTTGGTGGAATCAGGCCTCGAACCTGTAACCCTCAGGTTCCCAAGCCAAGACCTTACCACCAGGCCACCACGGGGGTTAACATGCAGTTAATTGATCATTTTCCCACTTACATTATTGTAAAATACACAAAGTTACAGAATATATATATAGGTATAAATTGAGAGAGAGGCTAGAGTGCTATTGATAGAGTAGTTAAAAACATCTAAACAAAATTAATATTTACTGGATAAGATTTTGAATGTGTAATTAATTTTCCAGCTAGAATTCACACATTTAAAACTTTATTTAATCACTAAAATTCTGTTAATGATATACATACAATAAAGAAGATTTACAAAAGAAATATCATTAACAACAAACACAAACTTTTTTTTTTTGTAATTATGAATATCAAAGAAAGTAATAAGAGATTAGATTAGAAATGTAAAACTTAAACAAACCCAATAATCTGCATAAATAAATTTTTTTCTCCTTTTGTTATCTTCATCCTCGTCGTCATCATCATCACCATTGCTTTCTTGTCCACCAGAACCAGCAGAGCCATACTGATCCTAAAATTTTTTTAACATAATGTATATGAAATTTAAATTAATAATTGATATACATAGTTTTATTTTTTGCTTTATTTATTTATTTTTTGATTTTGGAAATTTTCCAAGCATTGTCCTTTAAAAACAATTCAAACTAAACTACTAGGAACTAAAGGTGCATTAGATTTTAAATTGCTGAAATTTTATCAATGTTGGCCAAACAACAACAACAAAAAAAAATCACCTTTTGAAAAATAAAAAAACCTTATTGTGGAACAAAAAATATTACAAATAATATAATCATTTGTAGAAAGATTTAATTTTTTTTTTCTTTAAATGAAATTATCAAAAAATTACAAATAGCTTACAATGAGCAAAGTACTGCCTTAAACTGGAAAGGTAATATTAAATAACCAATCATATTTTTAGACAGTTGTATAAATATTTTAGTACATGGTTAATATGGAAAGTTATACTTCAAATTATCCAATGCTTGTTGTAAATTTAATAGATAAAAGTATGCATAAAAATAGAAAAAGTTGTTTCTATTTATTTTGGAAAACAAAATTTATTCGTCAATTTATTTTGGATAACAAAATAAATAGACAACTTAATAAATTAGAAATACAATAATGAATACTTAATAACAATAATGAATAATTAGAATACTTTTTAGCACTAAAAAATTACTTAACAGGTATAAATGTCATTTAATAGAACTACTAAATTTGTAAAACTACTATAATGTACATAAACTTTTTTCCCCATTGAAAACTCCATTTTTCCAAAAAAATTTAATCACAAAATAATAAATAAATGGGGAGGGAGGGATGATGATTTTATTTCACCATGATTTCCTAAGCAGAACTTCTTCCCATTGAAGGAGAAAGAGTATGGCATTGTAAATATATTTGCAACTTTGTTATTACAGTCAGAATTGCATCGAAACCTAAGATATATATATATATATATATATATATATATATATATATATACACACATATACACTTAACCCCTATTGCACAGATGTAGAAGGAAAGAATACAGGATGGGACCTGACTGCATTTTCAGTGACTTTTTCATTGCACCCATATAAAGGAAAAGTACTATAAAACTTATTTAAAATGAGATAAGTTTATAATTACTAGCATATGTTTCTATTTACACTAGTAGAATTCTAAGAATTCACAAACACTTGTACCAAATCTGACTTCATAGAAAGAAATGCCAATACACAAAATTTTAGAAGTTATCATAGACTAACAGCATCATTTGACAGGGGGGAAAAAAAAAAAAAAAAAAAAAAAAAGAAACTTAATGCACTAAATGCAAGTGAATTTTCTCTCTAACACAAGCATGTGGGATTTGATCCTGCAGGGAATTCAGCATAACATTCATTTAGATCATTCATCCTGAATAAATATAATAGTGACTAACATTTTTTAAATGACTAAAAAAAAAAAATATTAAAAAAAATTCATACCTGATCTTTATTGTAATGTGATCTTCTAGAGTCACTATTACCCTGTCTAGAGTTTTGATTTTTTGAGCCAGTATAACTAGAATATGATACAGTTTCATCATTATCACCATGAGTTGCTCCATAATACAAAGAAGGAGCGTAGCTCGCATTTTTAAGTTCAATAATACTTGAAGAGTCTTCATAGAAAATAGTATCACCAGTTTCTTTATACATAGGTCCCTCCACAAGCTGATTGCTATAAAGTAATTTCTGTTGTGGAGATGGTAAACTATTTGACACTAGTTCTTGAAGGCTGTGTGATATCATATATTGTTCTCCATTAAAACCTTGTTCTTGAAAAATAGGATTGGTAACAACATTATTATCAGTACATTCAGATTCTTGTAAAATCACAGGCTCAGAAATAATATTCTGCATGAAAGACACGTTTGCACAACTGTCAGGCAGCATATTAGTATGTGGAACACTTATATTGTCACTACTGCTGCTACTTGAGCTAGTAGAGGTACTACTGTGGCTAGATGAGCTACTACTGCTGCTTCCTGAACTACCCGAGCTGGAAGTGGTGGAAGACGAACTACAACTGGATCCACAGCTGCTGCCGTCAGGACTAGTAGGTGAACTAGATGATGAAGAAAGAGACAGGCCAATACCTGATGGACCATCACCTCCAAAACTTGAATGGCCTCCAGATGGTTTGCCTTTATCATTTTCGTGTTGAGAAAGTTTAGAGGCCTTTTCAGAAGCCGGTATAATGGGTCGTAAGCAGCGCCGGTACCTAAGAAAAATAAATAAAAATAACTTTTTTCTTGAAGGAAATACTTGTGAATTCCAGACCATAAGAATTAAAGTAATAATAATAATAAAATATAAATAAATTCAAACTCAAAATTTCAATAAAAGCCTAATTATGAAAATGAGATTTATATATCAAATTTATTATAGAAAAGTGCAGATTAATTTGAAATAGATAAGCTAAGCCCGCCAAGTAATTTCCCCATTTCATACAAATTAATAAATACAAATACAAATTATAAATTAAATTCTTGGTCCACATTAGAATTAATTTGATTACTTTGCTTCAGACATCAATGCAATGTGAAATCAATAAAAGTTATCTTTCATTATATTAATTTTTAAAGAAATTTATAGCATTTTGTTTTTCAAAGAATATATTTTGAAAATGACATTTCAGATTTTTTTTATTTCTTCATATTCATCTACAATGCACTTTTTTTAAATTTAAAAATATATATATCTAAATAACATAAGTTTGGCTACAAGAATAGTCAATTATTTCCATGAATTAGTTAGAACTGACAATTAGCATAATAATAGTTACTAGGGTATAAAACTTTATATTATTGCAAGAACAATACAAATTTACAAAATACATAAGAAATTAATATTGACATTATCTAAATAAATAAAAAAAACTAACAAAACACTTTTTTAATCAATATGCTGATAAATGCAAGTAAAAAAATTCTTTGAAGAAATAAACAATGATTCTTTACAATTTTATTCCTCACAATTTCAAGGAAATAATCCGATTTTTATCTTTTGTCAAGATTTCTTTATTACAGCATGAAAAGTAATGTTTAGAGAACCAATAAAAAAATTGGAAAGGAAAAAGAGCAAGAGAAAGTAATCTGAACTTACATAGTTGTATAAAACTTTTTGTACATACAGCATTTTAGTTAAGTGAGAAAATGATAGTCTGCACAATTTCGCAGTTAAAATTGCAAAAAAGCAGTAATTCAGTATAATCGTACACTTATTTTTAAAATGTAGATTAGAAATTATTGTATAAATTTCTATTATAATTATACATACTTGCAAGCCTGCTTGATTAAATTAGGTCCACCGAATTTCTTCTTATCTCTAAAAAATAATGAACAAATATACACTTATCATGCCAATTTTTTAAAAATGCTGATATAAAATAATGAATGAACAATATAAAAATTTCAGAAAAATGCAAATTACTTTTAAAAAAAGTAATTATTCTTTTTGTAATAATCAAGAAGCAAACAAAATATAAAATAGAATATGTTAGAAGAATATGTTTAAAGCAGATATATTTAATCATTTCAAGAGTTCTATAAAACCCTGATTTCTTAAAACGGTATTGAAACCAAAAAATATATATTTTCAATTAAAATTGCATATCAAAGTTATGCCAAAAAGATTACTTGACAATGAAAAATTTTCATCATTCCTTACTTCCTAGAAATGGTAAAAATCAATTTTCATTATTTCCTTAATTGAACTTTCTCATTATTCCATACTGCTTTTTATAATTTTGAAGACCATTCTTCAAATTTTACTTTTTACTTAGACAATAAATTCATATTTTACTCTAGTACTTATGTATTACTTCCAAGCATTTTCTTGCATTATTGAGAATAAATTCAATTGGAAATAAGCGGCAATTTTTCATACGATTAGCATTTTAAAAATGAAGATTTCTACGATGCATAACGTTATGAAAAGAAGTCTCACTGGATACAACTATGGAGTATGAAAACAACCATCGCATTTTAAATTTTAGATTTATTGCTGAAAAACCGAATCTTAAATGTTTGCAAAATTGACATGTTATTATTCAACAAATCTCAATTGAGTTTACAAAATACAAAATTTTCAGCAATACTTTTTAAAAAAATAAGCTAATGAAGAGCTTTTTGAAGTCAGTTTGATCCTTAAGATAACTGATTATATTTCGAATTAGAAATATAATTCTAAATTTTCTTTAAGCAACCAAATTGACTCATAATTTAAAAAATAGAAAACAATGAAAAAACAAGATAATTCCATTTCCAATTAAATGGATTTTTGTTTCTTTAAAATGAAATTTGGAGACTTTCCTAAATTGGTTTTGTGTGATACAATTTTATAGCGGTATAATGAATGTGCTGTTAAAATACAATTCAAAACCCAAGGTGATAGAACAAGTTAACAACCTTTAAAAATGAAAAAAACATGTCTTAATTGACCAGCATTTGAAATCATTAATTATAATTAATACACATCCTTCAGATCAATGGGACAGAGAAGCTTATTTGTTACTATGTTCAGCTACACTATTTTTTTCAAAAATATTCCCACATTTTTAGATGAAATCAATAAAATATTTTTATTCTTTTGAAATAAAAAGAGAAATATCTAAAATGCAAAAAAATATAATACTGATAATATTTTTTTTAAATGACATCAGTTTTAGCAAATAAATTTTCTTCTGCATTTTCCCCAATAAATAAGAATTTTACAATCAACTGATTATTATCCCAATATTAATATTAATTTATTGATACTATCATATTTTTTTAAGACTGAAATGTTCCAAAAAACTAAGAAACTTTAATCAGCAATTGTTTACAACTTTTCATATAAAAATTTTAAATTAAAAAAAAAAACCCTACAAAACATAATGTTTTGTGAATTGAACATAGTAGGCTAATAGTGTTTAGTTTACTATAACATGATTGTTCCTAAGTTCTAATTATGTTATGTATAAATATTAATGGCACTTTTGACTTTCTAACATTGTTTTAAAACAAAGCATAAATTATTTCTTCTATCTCTTGTGTAAACATTTAGATCACACTCTTTATCATAAACTCAAGTTCCTAAACAAATCACTTACAATAACCCATAACGAAATCATCCCAAATAATAAACTAATATAAGTTGTATATGCATAAGTATTTTAATGTTTTTATCTTATTTAGGGCAGAATTATTAGATAAAAGTACATCTTAAAAATAATGAAGATAGGTTTAAACATTTTAACAATGAAATTAGAAATTGTGTCAAATACGTTCATTAAATAAAAAATTATTTAAAAAAAAAAAATCTAGATTATGATACTGCAACTAATACAAATAGAAAACAGCTAATCCACTAAATCTTAAACATTAATTGTTACAAAATATGAGGAATAATTTTAAGCCACTGAATTTTTTAAAAGCTACTCACTAGTACCATTACAAATTCCAAAGTGATTATTAAAATAAAGTAAAAGATGCAGTAAGTTAAATTAAATTTGAGAACTTTAAATCAATTTATTTCTTTGTCAGTTGAACATGTCATAAAATTTGATAAACAGAAATCTTCACGAGCAGTCTGATTATTACCTTTTACATTAACATAAACTAAAACACTTTCTTGCTCTTTAAATCAACTTCCTAGAACTTAATAAATAAGAAGTAAATAATCTCATGACAAATTCTGGCTGTAAAATTCCTTTTATTTTCAAATTAAAAATATTTTACATTAACAAGGTAAAAAAAAAAAAAAAAAGGTAATACATTAAATTTAAGCCAATCTTAAAGCATACATAAATTAATGAAATAAAATATGTTTAAGACTTACACTATTTATATAAATAATAGTATAGAAATAAAATAAATACAAAAACTTTTCAACATGCATATTTTTAATTAAATATCAGTATTAATTCTACATGCCAAAATTTATATTCTGAACATACAAACTAATTAAAAGTGAAATAACTCCAGATTTAGAGGTTTAAATAGAACCGATTTAATCTAATCATAGTCAACAAGTAAATCTTAAATATGAACATGCTATTAAAATTATATTTATGAGCCTTTTTGCAGAAAAATGATATTCAACATTAAATTAGACATTTCACCTATACCTATAACATGTCAGCAAGACTTTAAATAGTTTTAATAAAGACCAAACTTTTTAAGGGTTGGAAAAATCCATAAAACTTCAAGCCAATTTTTGTAATATGATTTTAATAGATCTAGTTTTTATAATAAATAAAATAAATACACAATTTGTAAATGAGAAATACTTATATCATCCAAAATGCTAAAAAAAAGTTTTAAAATTAACAAAAATGAATGTAAAGATGAGACAACCATAAAAAAACAAATATCAATGTAGCATATTAAATGCCAGATTTTAAACAGACACTAATCACACATACATTAATTTTATTAAATAAGTTGTTTTAAATAAAAAGATGTAACCAATTCATGTAAAATTTTTCCTTACTTAAAATTAATTTGGAAGAAGAAATATAAGTTCAAATACAGCAATTTAAATTCTAATTGACTTCAAATGTACATTTGTCAATTGAAAAACACAGACCAAACTATTCGTATCGTCAGAATTAATTTTCAGGTTGAATTATATCACTCTCCTTTCTATTTCAATCACCAGATATGGCCTGCATTACTTAGTCCAAGTGAAATTCAGACATTCAATATATACACATTACAAAAAAAATATTTTTTCCATTTAAAAAAACTGCTTTAATTCATAACAGCTGTCAAAAGTCTAGAAAAATTACATACTAAGAAATTCAGCTTACAACAGATAATTTATTAACAATATTTTTATGTTCATTTTGATTTAAAATTATCCTGATAAATAGCAAAAATGAATTGCTTGAGATCTAAAGATAAAAGCTTACAAATTTTCTCATACATGTTATTAGCCGAAATTTATACTTTACAAACTTCAGTCAACACAGATATGATATACAACACTAAAGCAGAAATTATATTCAAATATCTTTAAATATAATCTCTTCATATATACAGTTTTAAATAATAAATAAAAATGTGCGCTTTACAAAAATATAGATGAAATATTTTGTAATGCATGTTGATTATTTTAAAAATATATGAAATGATTTAGTATTGTCATACAAAAAAATGCATATAAAAACATGTATGAAATAAATAAACCAAGCTAAAAGCACTTCATACAAACTTACAAGCAATAGGCACATTCTCCACAATCTTCAGCAAGGCACCCTTCACACTGCTTACAACGCACTTTCCTAAACTTCTTAGTTCTTAACGGTCTTGTGGATACTATTTTTGGAGATGTCTTCAGAGAAGTTTTGACTGCACTCTTGTATGAGAATTTTAAGGTCTTTTTCATTTCATTTTTTCTGCCAACCTTTAAAGACTTTTTAAAGGAATGTTTGTGCATGTGCTTCATTGACTTTTTCATGAGCAGTTTCCTTCTTTTCTGCTCCTTGTGTATTAAAAGAGATGACTTCTTCAATAAGTCCAAATGTACTCGATTTTTCACTTTGAAATCTTTGTGGGATTTCTTTTTCACCTGTTGTTTACCAGCTTTTGAAGTTGTTGGCAAAGGTTTGATTTCTGATGTGGAAGCAACTGTAACATAATATTTCAATTTAAAAAGAATTTTCTTTTCATACATTATATTTTTACATTAAAATATCGCTAATTTTATTTATTAAAATACCTCTAATAATGAAACTAACTACTTCAATTTGAAAACAGAGCACTGCATTTCTGATTAATTTTTTTAAAATTTAGTATATATATATACATATACTTTGTATATATATATATATATATATACTTTGCCTAAAATATTACATGCAATACTTTTACAAAAAAAGATAAATAATGCACTCAGCATTTTTTTTTTACTAAAAAAATCATAAAACAAAGAAAAACCTTGAACATTATCTTTAAAAAACTGCACTGCTAATAAGTTTAAAAAATAATTAAAAAGACACATAATAATATTTCTCATGTCTTTAAATTGTGTTTTTTTCTACATACTTAAAAAAAATAATTTAATGTACTAATTATCAGATTCAGCCCATTATTTATAAAGGAAAGAAATATTTAGAAACAGAGATGACAAATTAATACTAAAGTACCTGGATCAGCAGTTACAACTTTCTCTTCCACAGGAACAGTTTCAAGAATCTTTTGCTTTTCTTCTTGAGGTAAAGCACTTAAGTTGAAAGACTCTTTAGTTTCTGAAGGTTCTGGAAATGTTGCTCTTGGTAAACCTAAAACAACTGCAGCTCTTCGACATACATGCTTTATTCTTGGTCCTCTTACAATACCTTCCTCTATAGGTTCAGTAGGTTCTATGTTTTCAACTATCAAAATGAAGTTTTCAATAAAATAAATCTTATTTATTATAAGTTTTATAACTATTTATTCTTCAAAGCATAAGGAAATACAAAAATTGCAAGAAACATGACTGATTAATTAAAAATTATATCAAAAATATATAAAACAAGCTTAGTAAAAAAAGTCAAAAACCCTATTGGTTATAATCACAAAATTAAAATTAAATTTTCATTTATATGAGAACAAATTTGAAATACATTCCTAATCATCAATAAAGTTTTCCCATAGTTCTTTGGAATCCAAAATCCCAAACAATTGATGTTCAAAACAATTATTTTTCAATTACTCTTTGAATATCTGAATAAAGATAAATAACAGTTTTCATTGAAGAAATTGCTCAGATTTTTACTCCCCTTCCCCATCTGTTTAAAATAACTATCCAATTACACATTTTTTCATTTCACTCAATTATTTTGCCATATATCCATCTAGTAAAAATTCGCAATTTTTCACAATACAATACTTTATTTAAATATGAAATAATGATTCGCCTGTTGTTTTATTAATTAAATTAGCAGATAATGCAAGAGTGGGAAAAATTCATTTACCTGAAAATATACTTAACACTATAACATAAATATTAAAAATTATTTATATATTAAGATTATCCTTATTCTACTCATATCAACAATTTAGGAAGTTTGAGAAAAATTATTTATATTAACACAATAAAAAATAATTTACAAATACAACTTTAACTATTTTATAAAAAAAAAATCATATTCAATGAAAATACCTATAAGCAGAGGATTATGTGGTGGAGCATCTAAACGTGGCACATATTTTATTAGTTGGTCCCTCAATGCAGAAGAAACGGGAAATTTTTCCATACATAACTTCAGCCAACATGCTTTACATCTAGTATTCACTAATTTTCGTGACGCAGAATCTTTCACTCCATCAATAACACAATTTCCTATACAAAGGTTTTAAAAATTATTAGAACACAATAAAAATTTTTGGTCATCATAAAAAAAAATAGAACTTCTGCAAAATTTCTCTCTAATTGTAATTAAAAAGTGAAAAATGAAATCCAATCCAAGATATTTTCAGCAATTATTTTTTTAAATATTTTTATGCATAACAGGGTAAATTAAGTCACCCTATGAAGACCATTCTCCTTCCTATTTGTATTTTTGTTCCAATAGTAAATTGTAGTTTTCAATCTAAAACATCCATTGATTTCTTATAGTGTCAAGAAATTAGCTACACTTTTTTTTTAAATCTCATCTCAAGAATTTGTTAATAGTTAAAAAGTACAACACACACACACATTTAAAATCTCAAGGACAATCAAATGATAACATTTTTACATAACACCTCATTCATCAAAATCATAAAAAATAAATAAAATAGAAAATTTTAACTAGGCTTATGATAAAAAGGGTTATATACATACTATCACTAAAGCTTTTTGATAAATGTCACTTAATACTATCATTTAAAGCTTTAGAGCAGACAATACAAAATTAAATGCATTGCAAAATTCTCAAAACTTTAATATTATATAAAATTTATAAGATTTCAAAATAAACATATAGAGGCCTCATATTAATAGCTAAAAAAATAATTACCATCTTTGGTACAAAAATACTGTTTTGGTGTTTTGGCAAAAGAATCGAAGAATCTACTACATGCTCCACAAGAAAAGCTATCATTATGAGCAGATATTTTGGAAAAACCACACACAATGCATTTAAATGCAGTATCAACAGTATTTACCACAGGAGAACCTAAAAAAATTAATTAAAGAAGTGATTTCAAAATGTAAATTAAAGAGGTTTTATCACACAAAATTCAAGCCATCTTAAATAACTAAAAACATTACAATCAAATAAATTTATAAATGTTGTTCTTTTATCCTATTAATCTAATAAGTTTCATGCATATTAAAAGAAATATAAATTAACAAGGCAAGTTAATCAGATATTTGTTAAAAAATAAAAAATAAAGATATTAGAAAGGAATATATGTTATACAATTTTTTATAGTTCATACAACTAAACGTTTTAGTTTGCATATAAAATAATTGTTGCAGATTTTCTAAAATTTAGATTATTAGAACTACAATATGCCAAATGTTACACATCTTATTAATACTATTAATGGCTATATAAACTATAATTTGAGTATTAAAGAAGAAAGTAATTAATTTTGGAGAATGATACTTGAAATTTTACATTATCACAACATTAAAGCAAAAATTTATCAAATTTATTGTAAACATATACATAACAATAATCGATTCAACAATTTGAATTTATCTTGTTATTTATAACCATCAGATTATCATTAAACTTGTTTATTAATAAACAGATGGTCATTTCTATTTTAGCAAGACATAATTGACAATGAGAAGTAAATAATTAACCAAAAATAAAGGGATGATTTAGTTAGCGTTAGTGTTTAAGACACAAAATTCATTGTGCTTATATAAGCAATACAGGATCCATATTGTTAGCAAAATTGAAATAGCAGATTAAATTACTGAAATATTTCTAATTTCAAACATTTAACTATTAGATATATTTTACTTAATTTCCTTATTATACTGAAATAAACATAATAACCATTTGAATAATAAGTTTTTCTGAAATATATAATGTTAATTTTTTATGTATTATGGAGGTAACCCAAATCGAATTCAGAAGAAAAAAGAATTCCTATTATATAAAATGAAAGATATGCAAACACTATAATATCACACAAAATTATTTTTCTAAATAAATGTGTAGCATACTAGAGAAAGGAAAGATGCATATTTCAGAAAACAACAAAAACAGATAAAATTCAATTGCAAAAAACAATTTGCTTTTTTCTTCAATTATTTATATGCATACATGGTAAATACAAAAATAATAGAAAATAGAAATTTAAAGTAAAAGAAAGTAGAGATTTTAAGTTTCAAAAGCAGCTTACTAGATAAATTCATTGAAGGCACATCAATGGGGGCGTCAACTAAGGGAAGTTTACTATTAGCTGCTTTTTCAGGATGTCCTGGCTCACTGTTTAGAGCTTCATTATTTTTCACACTAACATGGGATACAGAAGCATCTTTGTCTGACTTTCGAGTTCTTAAGTTCAAGTTTTTCTTTTTCAATTGTAACCGAGCTTTCCGAATTATATTTTTAGTTCTTCTTTGGCTAGAGGTTCGTTGCTGTTGCTCACTCTTCCACTGAGTTACTGATTCTAATTTCGTTGGCATTTTGACTGATGATTGTAAAGAAGATTCTTTTAAACGACCTTCCCACTGAGATTTGAGCAATTTTTCAATTTTAGCTGCCACCTTTTCTAGTTTATCCTCAGGTTTCTTATCATCATCCACATTATCTGAACTGTCCTCTGCCTTCTCTGGTTCACTTTTCACACTATGTGAACTACTTTTCTTAAAACTTTCTAAAATTTTAAATGGTCTATCTTTGGGTTTCTGTGCCATTTTTTCAGCATATTTACTAACCATGTCTGGTTTGATTATATCTTTAAAGGATCCAGAAGAAGTACCAGTACCAGAACTATCATCATTTTTCTTTAATCCAAAAGGGTATTCATAATTCATCTCTGACAATTTCATTTGGACTTTGAGACTAGGTTTCCATTGGCGTTTACCTTCCACAACTAGGGGTCGGTCTAAGAGGCCTACTTTTTTCTGAAGCTTTTTTGAATATCTGGAATCTTCCATTTGTGTATCTTCAGGACTACTGCCCCCATCCATAGCAGATATTGTTTCTGAGCTACCACTAAGAGAGGACCGTGAACAGTGACTATCTTCATCAACTGTCTTTTTTAATGGAAGCTCATATTCATCAAGATATCTTTTGCGGGGTATAATCTTACGAGAAGATCGAGCACTCATAGATGGTAGAATAAACCTTTTTCGCCTAGGGAAAGACCGTTTTGACTTGTCTTTCAAAGTTTCTCTTTCTAGCTTCACTGAACTATTACTTTCAAGACCAAGATCATTTTTAGAAACTGGATGCTCAAAAGATTTTTTTCTTAATTTATTCTTGGGACTTCTATCTTCCTCTATAGAGGACAATTTTTTTCTCATATTTGAATATTTACATTTGGATGGGTAAATATATCTATTTCGGAACTTTCTTTGTACAGTTGGTCTTATGTTTCTTTTACGTCTACGACGAGTTTTTACTTGATGTTTTGCTTTCTCTAAGAGATGCCTAACAATAGAGGTCTTCCCTGATGTTTTACTATCTGAAGGCAAATTTGTATCAACCTGGTTGTCAATTTTTGATTTATAAATATTTACAGGATTAGATTGTTCCACAGGAGATTCTGATCGAAATCTTGCCTCAAGTGATATATTTTGTCTCGCAAATGGCTTTGGCTTTGAACTCTGTGGAGTTTTCTCAACATATACAGTATTATTACTATGTACATTTGATTTACTAAGACCTTCTTTGATCATCTTATCATATGACTTCCGCACAATATTCCGCATGCCTCTTTCACGGCGCACAGAATATGTTGAAGTATCTGAATCTGATGAGGAAAGTAGCCTATCAATTTCAGATGTAGGTGGTGAAGAAAATTCATTACTAGAATCAAGAAAACGCTGAATTGCTTCCTTTTGTTTCGATTTATTGGCGACAGTAGCTTCGGCCTGGGCAATGTCTTCCAAAGAAAAGCCTTCAAAATCTTCCTCCTAAGGGAAAAACAAAGGCGTCTTCATTATAGAATAAATAATCAGCAAGTATACCATAAGTTAGAGAATCAATTTAAAGGAAGAATTAAATTACCAATAAGTCATAAAAAAAAAGCAAATTTGTTCATGATTTTTTACTTGTAATATTTTTTTATATATGGGTTTGCCATATTTGTGATTGGATATATCAATTTTATATAAGGTCTTTTTCATATTTTATTAGATATGAAATTTTACATATTATATAAAAAATGCAAAGTTCATTCAAATTTACGAAAAAAGTTTTTAATGATTATTAGAAAACAAACTCCTGTTCAGAAATATTTTGAGAATGAATATTTTATTATAATATTATATATAAAAGATTTTAAGCCAAAGAACAAGTCACCTAATTTTTCAGATGATACTAGAGAGTAGAAGGCAGATTTATCTTAAGCTTAGCAACAGATTAATATTTCATTTAAATAAGACTTTATATAAGACAAAGTGTACAATAAAAATTTAAGGAAATCTTCACAAAAAACAAACTATCTGAGAACTGGAGTATTAACCTTTCCTAATAATAATTTCATTTAAAATATAAAACATTATTTTGTACTTAATTATATATAAGTCTTCAGAAAAATTAAATTGCTTACAATGGTATAATCCCAATAACACCCCAATAGCACATTTATCTGCCAAAGCATTATCCATTGCTTCTAGTAATGTTTAAAAAGACAGATGCAACTAATAATATAATTTATTTAAACATAGCTCAAATGCAAGATAAATTCATGGCTATTTCTTCAAACCAAAAAGTGGAATATAGGGAGGCTATACATTTAGATTCTTTCAAGTTAGTATTTAATCATCTACATAATCAACAAGCCATTTTAAGCTCGTGTTCAATGCCAAAGAAGCAAATTAATATTCATTAATTGATATTTCTTTAGAAAATATTAAATAGAATACATTTTAATTCTCATTCTAAGCCTAAGCCAAAAACATAGTCTATTATAAAGTTCTATTAAAGAATTGATTACAAAATTTAATTCATTTTCAATATTTGAAGGATTGAACAAGTGTTGTATGTATATTTTACAACTTTCAAGTTTTATTTGAATTTTAATGGATGGATCCACAAATTTCATATAAATTGCATTTACATTAAGAGAAAATGGGAAGAATAATCCACTAGTTTTCATACGAGTTTAATCAAATAAATATTAGATAAATGAATTAAATTACTAAGATTTTGCATCTGAGCTTTATTATTAAACATAGGTTAGAAATGTTTTTAAAATTATGTCGGTTATTATTTGCACACTGATATTCAGCCATTGGTGCAAAACTCTTATAAACAGCAAAAATACAGTTCATGATATATTTATTAATACATTAGAAAAAGTATAAATTGTTTTATTTTGCATATTAAAAAATATTGTACACTTTCAAATTTATTCAATACAAATGGAGATGGTAATTACTATAGATTGGTTAAAAAAATTAGAGAGAATAATTTACTTAAGTTTGTACAGCTTCACACTTATCTTAAATATAATAAAATATAAAAATATTCTATCACCTTAAAAACTGAGTAATGGCTATTTCACAGAAATGAAAGTTACAATACAGGAATTTTTTTTTAAGGATGAAATTCCTGAATTTTTAATAGCTTCTTTAAATACAATAATAAAATGCTATAAATGGATATAAATAAGTTACTTTAGAGAAGGAAAAATATTTAGCTTGAAATAGATTTTTTTTGTAGCAAATGCAAATATCAATACATTTCAATAAGAATCAAAAAGTCAATGACAAAAAAAAAGAAAAAAAACACAGAATGGTGTACCACAATGAGTTGTATCTGAAAATATATATTTAACACATAAAACAAAAATATAAAAAGTTTATAAATACATAACCTTTAGATTATGGTGTAAACACATAGAAATATGGCATAAAATTTATTGAATTTAATTTTAAAAAATTAAAATAAGGATATTTCCTTTTTTAAACCACATAACTTCAAAAAATAAAAGCTCTAACTGAAAACGTTTCAACAAGGAAAAATCTTGAATAATGCTTGCTTAAAAATATAGAAACAAATATTCTCTCATTATTAAATGCTTCAAAGAATGATGAGTATAATCAAAAATATAGCACACTATTAAAAAATACATTTACCATCATCTAAACAAAATTCCATACTAATAGAATACACATTAAAATTAAATCACTCATAACGATAAAAAAATTTAAACCACGTGACGTTTTTGACATTAAATCGTGTTAGGTAATGAAATAAAAATTCTGTACAAAATACTAAAAAAAAAGCTAATTGTCGGACACTGGCAAACAAACAAAATATGACATTTTTGGTCATTGTAAACAACCGAGTTTTCGATAATCAAATAATTATGAATACAACGAGTTCTTTTCATAGCTCTCATAAAGAGTGTATATTCGGTTTTTGTAAAAAAAAATACTGTATTTAATTCATATTTCAATACAAAAAAAAAGCTCTTTTTTAATGAGGAATTACCCACCTCGTCGGAGTATCCAAACAAATCATGGAAGAGTTTTAGACCAACTTCAATCTTGTGAAACGCCGGATGACAAATTTCGGCGTTTAATTTAACATCATCATAAACATATTTTACGTAATTTTTTCCAATTCTTTGCCCAGGCCGTCCTGGAAACCGTAGGCGCGCCATTTTGATGATCAAAGCATAACATCTGAATATGGCATCAAAATGATTCAAGGTTACTCTTCTTTTAGCGCTCCTTATATTTGAACGACGTTTATACAAACGGACATCTTTAAAATACATAGAGGATGCAGAATTGAATATTAATACTACAGGAAAATTGACAGATTATACGCTTCCTGAGGCTGATAGTAACCTACCGCAACAGGCGCGAAATTTAACATCAACTTGCGCACAATTGTAATCCATGATTGAAATTACAATCGATTATTGGAAATATAACGATTACGATTATGAAATGAAATTTAAATTGAATAAGTCATTAATTTTTTAAAAAGAATTACTTCCTTAAAATGTAAATACTATAACTATTATTCTCCAGTTTAAGGTTTAGATCTTTTTAAGATTTATATGAAGAAAAAAGAAAGCTATACTGCACATTATTTATTACAGAATCTTCAAATCTTTTCTTACTAAACACGAATCATAACAACGGCATGTTTATATAATCTATTATAAGCATGCGTCTAATCTATCGGACATACTATGTAAGTTTTAAAAAAATTAATAAAGCAAATTTTATTAGTGAATTAATAATGAGCAAGAATTAGGTATCGTATTCTTAAAACTTAGATCAAGAGAAAAGTACCAAGAAGTTTTTGTACTTAAACATGAAATATTCGCCAAAATTTTTTCAGCGAAATTTTTATTTAAAATTAGAGTTTTTAGAATTGCGCATTTGTATGACGATAAATTGTTATTTATTTCCTCTAAAGATTTTCTCAAAATAATTGCCAGTCTTAAAGGCATCGATCAAAAAAATTGGATGATTTTCATAAGTTTAATTCAAGAGAAGGAGATTTCTCTGTGGTTTAATTTATTTAACACCATGTACTCGAAACTATAAAAGAGATATTTTGGTACAAAATTCACAACGAGGGTAACACATAAACCAATAATGGATTTTTCCAATTTCAATAGTACTTTCCTTTGTAGAATAAACCCTAATTGATAGTTACGTAACTCGTATTATTGTAGAAGCATTATGATTATTTGTTCAATGTTTGGCGTAGGTGTTGGCAGAATTGTGTCAATGCGTAGGTTGAATTCCGCCCAGGATCGAACCTGGTATGTTTGGGTTTGAAGTCCCGTAACTTATCCACTATACAAAAGTGGCCACCAATGTTTAGTGGTAGTCACTGGCTTATTAAGATGTCACCACAATACTCCCCTACCAGTGAGCTCGGTAGACAGACGGTAAATTAAGTTAAAAGTACTAAACAATATGTATGCCTATTACTAATGATTTATAAATTAGCCATTGGGACCCAATTTGAATGCCTATCCTGTATAAATTCAATCATGTTAACCATAAATAAAGAGAATTTATGGAATTAATGATATAGATATAGCAAACGATCATAGAAACCTTTGCTCTGCATTTATTTTTTTAGAAAATATCACATTTAATATTTTATTTTATCCAGTCAATGTTGAAAGTTACAATTTTTTTTAGATTTAATTTCAATAATAGCTGATTTTTTAAAATTTTAACTTTTGTCAGTATGATGGCGATAAAAGCTAATTCAATACCTCGATAAAAGCTAATTTCTTCCCTTTGATGTGCTCTAGCAGATTAGATTTTAATGTTTTGTCCGAAATATATTATTGAAAAATCTGGTTAAATTATTTCTTTGGAAGTTCGTTAAAAATAGAAGCTTAAGTTATATGTTAACACACTGCTGCCATTGGAAAATTAATTTTTTAAAATCTTTAACATGATGTAAAAATCATGTTTGTGCGATAATATTTTCGAAAGTTATAATGGAAAAATGCCAAAATTTCGTTTAATTTTTAATTAATTTTATTTTGGATTAAAAATTCGAAAAAGGCTCTCCTAGGTGCACATTCCCTATGTCAAAGGTCTACACATGCTAAATTTGGTAGCTCTAGGTGGAACAGTCTGGCCTTTACAGCGTCAAAATGCACACACACACATTGAGTTTTATTATAAGTATAGATATATATGATACAGAAAATCATATATATTCTTCACAAATACTATGATCCGCAGGAAATGTTTGAGTGAAAATTACATGACAAATAATAAATGATTAATAAGGTCGATATGGAAGTGCAAATTTTATTGATTAAGATTAGAACTTCCATATGACGATCCTTGAAATTTATTATTTGTACTGTCATTCCAGTGAGCATATATAAACAATCAATATCACTTTATTTTATTTAGTTTGCTCTGAGACATCACTCGTATCGCTTCGTTAAAGTTTGTATCACGTTTTAAATAATGTTATCTAGCCTCTTCGGGCGACCAATTAGCTCGTAGGAAAATTAAATTTGTTTTCTGGTAAATTATTAAATATAGTTTAATGACCGTAATTTCACCAAACTGATGGACATTAAAACTTTGCAATTTTAATGGTTTTATTGAAATCATGTTTATTGTGCACGTGAGTGGTTTATGGAGACAGTCCCATAACATCAAAATGTTATTGAAAACTTAAATAATCTTTTCATAAATCTTTTGTTACATAATATTGTTACTTCAGTTTCCTTAATTGTCTTGCAAATTACACAGATATCTATATAAATAAAAATAAATGTTTGTCTGCATGTCTCATATGCGTTGTCGTATCGCTCATCCGAATCCGATAAAACGTCTACAACATATTTCTTGCATTTACATAAAGGTTATAGGCATAATACAATCATCTAAAGTATAAAAAATGTTTTCAGATCTATTTATCGCATCTATTAACCATGGATCAACCACCGAATGACTCACCGAGGAGACACAGCAGATTCAGTAAAGATGTTAAATTCAAGCTAGACGATAATATCTCGAAGCTATTGTACGTAAATGCAATGTGAATCGTTCCCTAAGATAATAAATTTATTAGAGAGTGTGCGAAAAACTTTTAGGGGAATCAATCCTATAGGTTTGAAACTTTCACTAAAGTGTTTTAATAATTAAAATAATTATTAAATATAATAAAATTTTAGCGTTTTTTGCTGTAACTTCTGAAAATATTATTGTACAAATAATTTTGCACCATCTTAATTTTTAAAAAAATTCTTTTAAACTACACTGATGGAAAAAAAATCCCAACACTAGGAAGGAGCTGTGCTAGATAAACGAAATCTGGTAGGCGTGTTTATACATCTGAAAGATGACGTCGATTCAAATTTCGAGCTACGCGCGTAAGTGTGGTGCTAGTAGCGACACTATGAACATGCAAATGAGGTTTGCTTTAAATAAGCGCTGTAAGGTTCGTGATCGTTATTTACAGTTGAGTTTTGACATAGTGGGTTAATGTTAGTCAAGGATGCCTCTGAGAAGACGAAGAAGCCATTATCAACAGCTCACTGAGTTTGAACGAGGCCGTGTTGTAGGGCTACGAGAAGGTGGGTTTTCTTTCCTCGATATTGCTGAAAGACTTCGGTCAAGGGAAGGTACTGCCTCAAGAAGACCAGGTTCCAGGCAGCCACGTGGTACGACTGAGAGGGAAGACCGTCGTATTCGGTGTATGGCTGTGGCTATACGCCGAACTGAAATTCGAGTTTAAGCCACAGCTGAAATTCGAGTTGCAGTTGGCACCACAGTGACACAACGAACTGTTACAAATCGGTTACTTCAAGGACAGCTCCAAGCCAGACGCCTTGTACAGTGCATTCCACTGACTCCAAACCACTGCCGTTTGCGACGTGAGTGGTGTCAAGCTAGAGCTCATTGGAGGACGGAGTGGAGATCTGTTGTGTTTTCTGATGAAAGCCGGTTCTGCCTTGGTCGCAGTGATAGCCGTTTGTTGGTTAGAAGGAGGCCAGGTGAACGCCTGCTAGTGACCTGTCTGCGACCTAGACACACAGGGCCTACTCCTGGAGTTATGGTTTGGGGAACAATTTCGTATGACAGCAAGAGCACTCTCATGGTTATCCCACGCACCCTGACTGCAAATTTGTACGGCAGTCTAGTGATACAACCTGCTGTGCTGTCATTCATGAACAGCATTCAAGGGGGTGTTTTCCAACCGGATAACGCTCGCCCTCATACCGCTGTTGTAGCCCAACATGCTCTACAGAGTGTCGACATGTTGCCTTGGCCTGCTAGATCACCAGATCTTTCTCCAATCGAGCACGTATGGGACATCATTGGACGACAACTCTAGCGTCATATACAACCAGCATTAACAGTCCCTGCATTGACCGCCCAAGTGCAACAGGCATGGAACTCCATTCCACAAACTGATATCCGACACCTGTACGACACAACGCATGCACGTTTGCATGCTTGCATTCAAAATTCTGGCGGTTACACCGGTTACTAATGTACCAACATTTCACATTTGAAATGCTCTTCTCACCAATGGCTCTACCTGTGATCTTGAAACTTTAATCAATTAAATATGTTACCTAGACAAATGGATTCCTAAAATTTCATAACTGTACAATAATTTTTTCTTGGTTTTGAGATTTTTTTTCCATCAGTGTATTTTAAAAATTTTATGGTATAAGTATATTTTCTATATTTATAAAGTTCAAAACGGTGTTTTAATCATATTTTCAAACATTAAACTTCAGAATTCTGAACGAATATTAAACGAATCACGATATACAATAAATAGTTTCTTTCATGTTCATTACTACTCAGAAAGAGCACCAAGATTTACGATTCTAAAAGAACGCACAAATATATAAAAATGATATTTTTTTGTCGAATAGAATAATAAAGATAGAATAAATATTATTTATGCTTCTCTTTTATATATCCTTTAATTTCAATGAATGTTTTCACTATCAACAAGAAAATGAATATCATTCTTCCTATCATTCTTAATTAAACAAGATAGCTATTTCAAATTCGAAATCATATCTCCAAGATTATTCCTTCTGAGGCAGCAACGAGCTGGGTACCAGCTAGTAAAACATTTTTTTTTTTTTGTGCAGTTTACAGCAATGTAAGAAAATCGCACAATGTAATATTTGTGGAAACAATGCAACAGTGTTGGCCTGGAATTAAAACAACGAGTTGAATTTCAGTGCAACGATGTGCTTTTTTACTTAAAAGTAAATAAAAAAAATACTTTAAAAAAATTGTTGAAATACAGTTACACTTTGCACAGCTATTAAATTGGTGTGATTGAAAAAAATAATTGTTTGTATTTTAAGATGATGTGAAAATCATTTTTATGCTGTTTTGTTTTCCAAAATTATTGTGGAGAATACAAAATTTAACTTAGTTTTTTATTTAATTAAATTTCAAAATAATCATGCACATTTTCATCATCCAAAAAATATACAGGTCAGCATTGATAGCTGTAGAACAAGCGTTATTGTCTGCAGAGTGCCAACCCCTCCCATACGCAAAGTCATTTTTATTATCAGTTAAGTTTTTAAAAAAATAAGTTTATTTAAGGCGCACTTTTAATATGTTCTATTGTTAAAAAATATTTTTACATTTTACATAAAACATTTAAACCAGCAGTAATTGGTTTGATATTTAATTCTAAACATTTTTATATTATTAGGGCTGAAATATTTGCGTACAAATATTGAAGAATTTGGAAAGCTTAAGAAAAAGTATTGCGTAAACTAAATAGTTAAAATTTTTTTTAGCAATATAATCGCATTTCATGGCCAGCTGGCTTGCCGAAATATTGTTTTTTTTAAATTTCATTTAATTCTGTTTTGAATAATATGTTTGTGATTTTAACAAGCAAGTATTTTTAAACATTAAATTATGCCAGGCATTAAAGAATGTTATTTTAATATTGTTACATTATTCTCCTTATTTAATAAACAAACTCTTCTAAGGGTGTGATAAATCTAAATCTCCTGTTTCCTTTAGCAGAATTATAATTTTATTTTAATATTGTTACATTATTCTCCTTATTTAATAAACAAACTCTTCTAATGGTGTGATAAATCTAAATCTCCTGTTTCCTTTAGCAGAATTATAATTTCACTTTCTAATTCTTCATAAACACTGTACAAGTAACAATGAGAATTTTTTATTCTTTATCATACAATAGAAAAAAAATAACCAGATTAAATGTTATTCTCTATTTCTGCCGATAATAAAAGTGTGTGTAGTTGTTTATTATTCGTGTATTGATACATTAAAAGACAGATAATTAGATCTAGAGTTGGCGAACTCGGCACAGTTATTACATGGACAGTGGAAATGTGCGTCTCGGAGTAATTTTTGAAATTTTAATTAATTAAAATTTAAAACGAATTTTGAATAATCTATATATTTTTAAATATGTGTCGAAAATATATAGTACAAAAATGAATTTTAATCACTGAAGTAAAAATAATTCAATTTTCATTGATATCGATTTCATTTCTATGTACTTATCAATTTCAAATATTTTTTAATTTACTTTACAACACTCCTGTATTAAAAAGAAAACAGCTTCATTTTCTTTATTCTCATTAGATCTTTCCTTCCGAATCCGTGCTGCAGTAAAAAAAAAGTCGCAAGTTTTTTTCTCTCTCCTTGAGTTTGTTTATTTTTAAGCAGCTTTATCTCGAATTTTTTTAAATAGTAAAATTTAATCACATTTGTCTCAATTTGAAATTCAAATTTTAGGTTACACTTTTGGAAATTAGATGGGACCGCACCGTTATAAATTGAATGGTTGGAATGAATTCGTTCTGTTTTATTAAATATTGCATGTTTGAAAATAATGTGCTTAAAATATTTTGCAGTGGAAACCACTATGAGAAACTAATTTAAAATATTTAATTTAAATTTAAGTATCCAGCAGTATCGACGAACCAATTCACCGGGAAAGACGGAAAGGCGAAAAACCAATAAAAACAAATTGAATGTTGTTGTAATAATCAGTAAAATTGTAATTAAATTATTGTAATATTAAACAAGCAATTGTAATTATTACGAAAATTTGTAATTGAATTTTATTGTAAATCTTTTATCGAACTCTGTTAAATGTGAAAATACAGTAAAAAAGTGCACAAAATATTTATTGCCATTGCTAAAATGTGAATTTTTAAAATTCCATTGAAATCTAAAAATTTCCACATAGCAAATGTCATTCCTCTAGTTAAAAGTGCTGTGAATAAGAATTCACAGACAAATAGAGATGTATAATTCCAAAAATACGTTTTTCGGATTCTGGGAAGTTTGAACCGTGCAGATTCGTCAAATTCTCGAGTTCGAATTTTTTTGACGAAATAAAAATGCCATTTCTTATATTTTAACACCTTTGTCAACATCTTGGCAGTAGAAAGCATAGAGACTTATTCCTTTCGTTCTTGGTGAGATATGAGTGCTATGCTACGTTATGTTTAATGAGTTATGTAGCTCTACAAAAGGATTTCAGGTGTCCTCTAAATACTTCCTCTTTAAAAGGCTTATAAAGGAATAAAAAGTAGCCTATGTTCTATTCCTGACTATAATCTATCTTTGTGCTGAATTTCTTCCAATTCTGTTCAGCCGCTATGGCGTGATCGAGTAACAAACATCCATCTATCCATCCAAACTTTCACATTTATAATATTAGTATAGATGATGTACGTTGGTTACATTAGGGCTTTATTTTTATCTACATTTGTTTCAACTATTTTTTTCTTTATTCATTTTTTAATGAAAAATAAAAGGATAAAAATGTTAGCATATTAAAGTTTATAGGTTGGCACACCATCGACCTAAATGCGGTTCCTTAGAGGCTTATTATTGCCTGCAATCGTTGCCTCTCTGTTGTCCCGGCATTGTCATAGTGTGAACACTTGAGACAACGCGGACAACGTTTGTCCCAACGGAACAATTATTTGCCATTGTCCCGTTGCGGTCACTTGATTTTCCGGAAGTAAGTGAGGGCAATTCTATTGAGGGCAATAATAAGCCTCGTATGAGCCCACCTTAAGGCTGCGAAATTCGGAACATGTTTAATAGATGGTCTTCAGGAAAAGGTTTTCTTAACTTTTAATTATTCGAAAATTTATTGATTACTCACTAATTTCAGATCATTTTATTGGACAAAAAGCATTCTTAAAAAAAGGCATTAATTATATTCTTCATTTTAAAAGGCATAAAGTAAGTTCTTTGGTGATATAAATTGTATTTCAGAAAAAAAAATTCTAATTTCATTAAATTTTTGGATCGATTTTTAACTATATAACAATATTTTTCATTGATTCAATATTTAAATTTATATTTTCGTACTTTGCGATGATGTAAAAAGAATCGTCTGCATGCTATCATTAATATAATTAAAAGTAAACCTTAAAAATAATATAAACGCTGACGAATCAGGCTTAAAATATTATCATGCAACAATGTTTGGAAGTTTGAATTTCCTTTATTTTTTTACTTTTTGGGTGAAAAAAAATTATTTTTAGAAACTAGAATTCAAATAAAACTCATGTTCTTAAAATTGATTGCGAATTAATATAAAAGTTGAATAGAATGAATTATAATTTCTTTTGTATCCCATACTGAATTTTTTAAAAGTTTTTCTTTATTAGAAAATAAGAATTCTCATTACATAATATCTTACAAAAAATATACCTTTTCATTTCTTAAATTAATACAATATTTGCATTCTTTGTAATGATTTTTGTCTCCGTAATTAAAATATTTTTTCAGTTCTGTTTTTTTATATTGTCTTTAGCGTTTTAATTTATAAAGCAGGAAAGAAATACTGTATTAGAATAATTCCAAACTATGTAAGAATGTCGATAGAAATTTCCACATTCTTTATAATTTATTATGCTTTTGACAAAATGAAGATAAAACAAATCACAAAGGAAAAAAAAAATTCTGAAATAAAAAAGAATAAGTTGTTCTGAAAGTCACATGATTAAATATTCTTGATTGGGGCCTACAGGTGCATATAAACTGTCACCCAACTTAAAAAGAGAAGAACTAACTCTTGGAACACGGCGAATAACAAAAAATTATATCCTGTTCGGAGAAATGAGTAGCGGTAAAAAAATATAAGAAAAGAAAGAAAAAAAGTAAATCATTGTTTTGTCTGAAGTTTGTTTCATGAGTTATTCGGAAACATTTGGCCATTTAGTTTCCGTTATTTTATCGGATTGTCACATACAGGAAAATGCTAACTTCATTTTAGGAAGATGCATCTCCGTTCCATAATTGTTGCTCAAGGAAATAAAAAACTGCTAATTATTTTAATTTATCAGAATTTTTTTTTATTTTATTAAAATCTTTATTGAAGAAGAAATAGAATACTTTTCCCCGAATAATAACAACAATAATAAAACTTTTTGTGGTCGTTTCATATAATTTTTTATTTAAAAATTCGTATTCTTTGTAGGGTATTTAATTGAATTTCGGGAAATAGCTTATATTAGTTGGATAAATTTTTAGAATTTTTGTTGCTTTTGTAGAAAAATATAAAGATTCCTTTAAAAATTTTTAGCGTTAATTGTCCATTTATATTTTGAATTTAGAAATAGACTTTGAATAAATAAAATTTTTCTTCGATATAACAAAAAAAAAAAAAAAAAAAGAATCTATGGACAGCAGAAAATCATTTCCTGTGCTTTTTGAAACAACTTTTAAGTACTTATCCCAAGTTTTCAGTCTTTACACTGTCAACATTTTGTTGGTAAAGTCACAAAATCACAATGAAGCATTTAGAGAAAATTTTTATTTTATTTTCAAAAATAAATATGATTTACAAATATTTTTCTGCGCATTTGTTAGTTTTATTAACTGATCATAAGTATAGTAAATCAATGTAAAGATTATATATAATTTTTTTCCTCTTACAAAATTATTTTCATTCAAAAGTAAATTTATTCCATTTTTATTATCATCAAAATTTTACTAAACTTTTTAAAATTATTTTATAATTTCTAAAATCTAGCTAAATATAATTTTTCATTGAACGGTTTTCATATTAAAAAATAATTAGGAATTTTGAATAATTTTACTTTAAAGGAGGGTTCACACGAGGCTTATTATTGTCAGCAATAGAAGATCACGCCTATTTCAGGAAAATCACGTGATCACTAAGGAACAATGGCAAATAATTGTTCCGTCGGGGCAAAAGTTGTCCGCGTTGTCTCAAGTGTTCACACGGGCACAACAGCAGAGAGGCAACGATTGCGGGCAGTAATAAGCCTCAAGTGAACCAACCTTAAGTCTTTAGAAGTAAGAAGTACATGTGAGTGTCTTGTTGGGCACGAATTATTTATTTATATTATGTTGACAGAAACTTTAACAACTAAAATAAAATTTAACGAGTTTATCTTTTGATGGATATTTTTTTGAGTTCCTGGTACGCCATGTATTTCTATATATTGCTTTTGTCTCAATTTGAGTATTAAAAAAAAGAATTAAACACCACAGGAAAAGAGAATCTCCTTCTCTGTGGTAAAAACCAAGAACATGAATATCTTGTACTATTACTAATGATGAAGTAAGAGTTGTATAACAAATTGCGACGATGGTTCAAAAGATGTCGATGAAATGAGGCATAAGTGTTGGGATAGTTTTTAAGGAGGAAAGGATTCGTCGAAAAATTTCTTTGTAAATACGTAAGGATAGAAACGTTTTCCGCATTTGAGAGTAAATTATATTTGGTGTTTGATGGTAGGGTTTTCATTGGCTGAAAATTTCTTAGAAATTCAACCTGTAATAAGATTTTCAGTTTTCGATATTTTTAAATTCTTATTTCTTATGAGCCATGTATTTTTGTTATGATTCTGGATAATTTGTTTTGCATTGAATATTCTTTTTAACAGAAAGGTCGCAGATAGAAGAAGCGTTGATAAAGACATAGACCAAAGAAAAACTTGTTTAATGAAAAGGGCGAATTTCGTTCTATTAAGGGAATTATTAGATTAATAATTTATTGGTTTTGTATTTTAATGAGTTTATGATTCAAAGGAGTTTCATTTGGTTCTGACAAAGAAAAAAAAAGACTTTTTTTCTAAAGATTGCCACTGTTTTTGAAAATATTTTCACATTCAATGCATATAAAAGAAATATAAACTTTAAGCTTCATTGTAATTTATCCTACAAAAGGTGTTGCAACTGTGGTCAGCAGTTGTGCTTAAATGAAGAATTTCTAAACCTCGGTGCCTTTAGATATTTTTTATTCACCACAACAACAAAGTTTAACACTCAGGGTAAATTCCATTAGCTTTGAGGTCCGTGCCTGCCACGCATGTCCCCAGTTCACAAACAGGAAGTAAACAACAAGCGGGTGCGCCATCTATACACATTCCACAACAAAAGGATCTTACACCAGAGTAACACCCACATCATCATATAAAATAAATGTATCGAAGTGTTTCTTACTATGCTTCGGTAAATTTACTGATAACTGTGTTTTTGATGTACAGTTACAAAGTCATTAAATAATGGACAGTAATTTGGTTATATTTTGCGAATTGTACCTTTGAAGGCAACGACATAAATTTTTTGGAGTTTAACTGATTCAAAGAGAATTCCTGTATCAAAACTAAAATAAATTTAAATATTTTTAATTAATTTTTTACCGGAAAAAGAACAAGATAAATTTAATTTTTATTACGAAGATCATTTCCTCTTAGAATACAGTTCAAGAAATATTAATATAGTAAACATTTTACTTGGAATACAAGTAATAAAATTGTTTTATTTATAGTAAATTATGCAAATATAATAGCTTCTCTGTTATCCCATACATAAAGGACATTTGTCGGATTATAGAAAGTATCAGTACTGTGAAGAATCATGCAGACATTACCGAATTAAACAATGTCACGACCAACAATATTCTACAGAGGAAACTACAATGTTAAGATGTTAAGTAGGAACAAGTTAAATAAATATGCCCTGAAAAGATGGGGATTACATTTTTCAACAGGAAAGAAGACGTAATAATACGTTACCTTACAACTGGTTTCAATAAACGAGTCTTAACTCCGTGTGTATAGTCGATCACCCTGCAACCACTCAATGAAGCAATACCAACAGAAGCAAGTCGAACTGATGGGGATGCATTAAAGACTAATTAATGAACTCTCGTTTTTAAATTTTATGGAACAAAAATGTGAATTATTATGTGATTCACAAGCACAATGCCTCTATTTCAGAATCCAGTTCCTTCTTAATGATGGAAAAAAAGTTAGGATTTCACAATACATCATAAGGCAGCATGGGATTTACCACTTTATTCATCATTCAAATGGATTTCATCAGCCTTTTTTTGTTGTTACTTTCTAGTGAGAAGAATAATGCTTTTGAAGCATATAAACTAAAATTAGTTTTAAACACTATTATACAATAATATAAATTACGTTGATTACATTATTATTTCGAATTTTCTTTGAATCCTTTATTGAATCAATATCCATACGCGTTGCAAATGCAGTTGGTGTCATTAAATAACATAGCCGAGAAAGCAGAAGCATTAAATATTAAAAAAATAACTAATTCATTAAAAAGCAAGGAAACCACATTTTGAATTAATGAAGCATATGCAGATGGCAAAACAATTTATTCGTTTTTCCTTGTATTTGAAAAAGAATACAGAATTATTTTCCTAGAATTTGAGTGAATGTAGTGAAGGCTTGGATATGCAGCATAGAATTTAGAAATATTTTCCTGGAACTAGAAATTTTCTGAATTAAAAATGATGATACACTGTTTTCACACTTACACATTACACTTTTTTTTTAAAAAAAATTTAAAATATTTCATTTTAAAACATCAAACTTCTAGCTGAAAATAGTTATAATGAAATCAGTAAGACTGAATAACAGTAATCATGGGATTCTCTTTAATTTATACAAGTTGAATAATTTCATAATTTTATTTTGATAAAAATGTTTACTGAACTGTTTAGATGATTTCGAATTTCCTACATGATTTCAATAATTAGAAAAGATGCTAAAAATTTTTAAAAAGAAGTTGTGATATGGAAAAAATACAGATAGATATTTTTAATGAATATTTTTTTCAGATTAAGGGGTTTCATTTCTTTTGTTAAAATTCCAACTGCTTTTATATCTATATCCCCCCCCCCTTTTTTTTAAGGAAAGCAGATAATTATAATAGGGGAACTTTTTTGGATAAATTTTTATTAATCGTTTTAGTACCCAGATATTACTACTTTTTGCTGATTTTATCCCTCTAAGGACTAGATGCGAAAACATGGGCGCATTTCAGGAGTTCTCCCTTCTTTGATTGCAATTGTTGCAATTATTCCAATTGTTCAGTGATTCCAATTTAGCTATCTTGCAAATTTTTTCAGAATTTTAACAATTACTTAGCGTAATTTTTAACAAGATATTATTGCAATGAAACTACAAATTGCTTTTATTGTTTTATCATATGTGCTTAGAACTTGATATTCATTCATGCCTCATAAACTGTAGCTTAAGGTCCCTATTTTTTTGGAGGACAAGGGATCAAAAATGTTTCGAGTGAGCAGGTTTGCCTTGTATTCTAAATGTACTTTTTAACTGGACTATGGCTGGAGATAAAGTAATTTCACCATTGCGATATATTAGCCAACACATATCGATATTTTTCGATGCATCGTGATATCATTATTTATTTACAACTATTATAAATTATAGATAGTATCTCTTAACATATTCACTGATCAGAACGACTCCAAATATTATAGGAAGTTTCAATATATCAAAAATGTTTTTTTTTCCTTTGAACAAAAAAGTTAGAAAATAATTTTATTATTTAATAAAGCGTGTCAATCCCAAAGCTATGTCTGTATAGTGTAATTTATAACATTGAATTTAAAACAAGTATTAATAATTTTTGTTAAAAATAATAAATATAAATATTATTTAAAACAAATATCAGCGGGTGACCGAGCTCCGCTCGGAGAAAACAGGCATCGAAGCTAACTCGAAGATTTAAATTTTCAATTGTGATTTATGAAAACAATAAATACCATAAGAAAATTTGTGAAACCATTGGCGAAAAGATAACCGGTTAAACCTCGGCTTTTCATCGTCCACCAGCGATGTCATGTCTTGATGTTCCATTGGAAATCCCCATCTGCACTGGTCTCTTCCATGTTTGCTGACCATGCACGGAGCGTTTGGGTTCATATCACCACACGGGTTATGGATCATCCATTTCGAGATCAGATCCTTGAGTTCCGGATCATCTTCTGGAAACTTTATTAGTTCGCCATATTGGCTATAGATGGCAGCACGTTACCGTTTGAAACCTATTAGCCAAAATGGCGAACTAATAAAGCTTGAAAATATCCTATCTGTAACTCCGAACTGCTTGACCGTAGCGCTTCAAAACCGGCTCCAATTGATTCCTCATGGCCAAAAACCCCAGCCCCCCAAGTTTACAGGAGTTTATTAATTCTGGGGCGATTTTCGACTTGGCAACCATTCCTCGTATTATAGTATAAGATTAAGGATTTAATGATATTTTGTTGATAATAAAGATATTAACAAAAATTCTTTATGAAAGACAATAAGAATGCAGAGCAACAAAAATAAATAGACGGTAGTCAAAACGAAATCGAAAACGTAAATTGATTGTGAATATCGATTTATTGTACTGCGATTTATTGTCAGTCTCTTGATGGAAGTGGAAGTATTATGGAATTATTTTTTTAATGCTAGTACGCTTAAGTGTAAAAATGCGAGCTGCATATAAAATTGTGAATTCAATCTGAATTAATCCATTTTGTTTTTGTTTCTGAAGATGAATATTTAGCGATTAAACAAAGGACAGACTACAACCATTTAATAACCTCAATTATTTTTCCATAATGATATTAATTAGTTAAAGAACAGAAAACAGTTCATTCCACAAGGGCATACTTAAAGAAACTATTTTTATAAATTAGAATATGATTGTCTATATAGAAATATTAATAAAAAATTCTGTATGAAGGTGATAAAGAATGAAGAGCAACAAAAATAAACAATAACCAATAAGCAAAACGAAATTTAAACGCAAATTAACTGTGAACATTGATTTATTGTATCGCAATTTATCATGAGCTATTATTCATGATCTATAAATCGATATTTTTCACAAACTAGAATAAAAAAAATGATTTTCCGAAAGTACACATTTTTGTCTGTATATCGAAAATTGGCATAGCCCTAACCTGGACCTATGTATAAAGATTACCCACATCTCAAACAGCATAGAGTTTCACCAATTCTAAAGATATTACTGGATATTCAATCACGTTAATCTTTTCCATTATTGATTGGCACATAATCGTAAATCAGCATCTAATTTTGTATCCTATCCATTTAACTGAAGTTCAAAATAACTAATCACATTTTGCATTATATTGCTGTGTACAAAACGCATCTGGTTGTACCCAAAAAATTTGCTCAAAATCTAAACAACGTAAGATTTTATGCTGACTGATGGGCAATTGTAGGAGCACATAGTGCAGCATTTAGTAACATATTTGGATATTACATTTGCCATCAGACCCAAGTGATTCAATGGATTAAGGGACTAAAAGCGCAGTTTGAGTTTAAATCTGGAGATATACTCCATAAGAATAGGACTGTGATTGAGGTAGCCATGCATATCTGGAAAACTGCATACCCCCCATAAGTGCCCTATTTTTGATAATTTTTTTCTTCCTTCTACGACCCACCACCACCAAAAATAGGTAAAAAACCGTCGATTAGCAATTTTTAAGAAAAATAGTATCTTTTATTTTTTTAAATTAATATTTTAATAAAAAAAAATTATTTTTTGAAAAAGCAATTCTTTTAGTTATCTGCATTGATGAAAAGTGCTGTAAGCAATAAATCAAACTTAAAGCTGCAATAAATAAAATAGAAATCGTAAATATTTTCTAAAAAGTTGAAAGTAAAATTAAAATCTCAATTTTATTGTTTTAGATAATTACTTAGAACTAATATTTGTATGATATGAAATAAAGAGCGTTTCTTCATCTAATGTATTAATTTGCTTAGCTATCTTAAGTAAAGTTTTAAAAATTGCTAAAAATTAAATAAAGAATTGGCAGACAATGACTTTCTTTTAATTGCCTTACAAATAAAATAGACTCAGCTGGTTTGAAGCCTTTGAATTCATATGAAATGATGAATAATAATAAGGAAAATAGATTAAGAGATATAAATCGTTAATTACTCCCCAGTTACTCAGAATTTTATTTATTATATATACAATGCTGCCAGAGGGAGCCAGCGCTTATGAGGATGGGAAGCCTATGGTATGGTGATTGAGTCTCACTTCCTATCTGAAATAATAACCGTTCGGGGTCGAGTTACCTCCACACTATTATCTGTAACACAGTGTTTTTCAACCTTTTAGTATTTATGGCCCAATTTTCAATCCTAATTTTCATAGCGCCCCCCCCTCCCCACCGCATACAATAAAATATATACAATAATAATGTATTTTGAGTATTTTGGAGCTAAACCTACACTACAACCTTAAATTTAAACTTTACAAATTACCAAGAATACTGAAATTTATTGGTATTTTGCAACATCGATCCTCAGCATTGAAAAAACAAGAATAATATGCCTTTTTATTGCTCTTGCGTCCAGCCATGTCGGGCATTCTCACGGTTTCGCGATAAGTTTCAAGTTGCCTGGAATTTGTCTGGTCAGCTTAAAAGTTAAGTTAGGAGCGTGAACAGATGTGAACAAATGTTTTCTCATAGGCAGAAGGAGAAAGTTTAATGACGCCAATTTCAATTCCAGACAATCTCATTCGAGTCGATCCTTCTATCGCCATGGAATCTATTCTGAATATGTATGTTATATAAAATTTCGTGTAATTGCAATTCACCATATTAAATATTCACGGCAGCAGACTTATGCAGAATCATGGATAAATTTTTAAGCTGGCGTAAGCAAGCATTAGACGATAGACAAGCATCAACAAGTACACAGACGAGCGTGGTTCCGAAAGTAAAATCAAGAAAATATTCTCAAGAATACTTAAATTTTGGGTTCTCTAGTACTGAATAAAATGAAGAAGCAAGGCCCCTGTGTATCATTTGCTCAAAAATGTTGGCGGCAGACAGCATGAAACCTAATAAACTTAAACGACATTTGGAAACGCTTCATAGTGAGTACGTAAACAAACCCAGAGAATTCTTCGAATTAAAATTAAAATCATATGAAAAGCAAAAATCATTCTTTAAAAAACTTTTTCTGTGAATGAAAAAGCTTTAGTTGCCTCTTACAAAGTTTCTTATAAAATAGCCAGATGTAAAAAGCCTCACAAAATTGGTGAAGAGCTTATTTTCCCAGCCACGAGATTGTAGAAATTATGTTTGGAGATAATTTTGCAAAACAATTGAAGTCTATACCTCTTTCAAACGATACTTCTGCCCGTCGATATAGCTGTAGATGTAGAGTGTCAGCTTTTGTCGAAGTTACGTGACAAATTGTTTTCAATACAACTCGATGAGGCAACAGATAATAATTAAGATGCTCATTTCATTGCATATGTTAGATTTTGTGATGATTTGTCAGTAGTAGAAGAATTACTTTTCTGCAAACCAATAGAGCTCAAAGCAACAGAACTCGCATTATTTGCTATCTTAAATTATTTTATGAACGAGGCAAACATAGAATGAAAATATTACACTTGAATATGCACCGATGGTGCTCGTTCTATGTACGGAAGATTTCAAAGTATTCAAGCACTTGTGAAACAAAAGTCACCACAGTACGTCTGGACACATTGTATGATCCACAGAGAAGCTTTGGCTTCCAAAGAAATGAGTCCTGGTTTGAATATTGTGTTAACTACGGTTGTAACCGTAGTAAATTATATAAAAATGAGACCCCTGAAATCAAGAATCTTTTCCGCACTTTGTAAAGACATGGGCGCAGTACATTCAGCGTTATTATTTTATTGCGAGGCAAGATGGTTATCACGAGGGAAATTTTTGCAACGTGTTTATGAATTAAGAGAAGAAATGGCCGTTTTCCTAGAAGAGGAAAACAGACCGGAAGCTGAGAATTTTCGCGATATTTTATTTGCGACGAAATTGAGCTACATGGTCGACATATTTGAGAAATTAAATAACTCCAAGGAGCAAATAGTATTGGATACGAGTGATAAAGTTAATGCTTTTTGTAGGAAACTGGAATTGTGTACCAGAAGTTTAAAGCAAGAAAACTTAACTATGTTTGCAAATTCGAATGATTGTATTAAAACTTACACGGCTGAAGAACAACATGTAAAAGTTGTTTTTGTAACCATTGAGCAATGCTAGCAACGAATTTCAAAAAGTACTTTCTTGCTGACGACAAACTGATATCAGGTTACAAGTGGGTGAAGGATACATTTTAAAATACTCACGAAGGACTCTCAATTGAAGTGGAAGAAACCTTCACGGCAAACGGCGAAACCAAAAGACAATTTAGTAATAAACCATTCTTTGAATTTTGGGCAGGAGTGGAGGATGAGTTTTCTGCACTAAAAACAAGGGTATTTCGCATTCTACTATCATTTTCAACATCTTACCTTTGTGAAACTGGATTTTCTGCTGTGGCTCTTTGAAGACAAAATATAGATCTCAGCTAAATATAGAAAAAGAACTGAGGGTGAGTGACCCTCCTTCGAAAAGCTTTGCTCGACAAGACAGGCCCAAGGAAGTCACTAATAATTATTAAATTTGTTTTTAATTTAGTAAGTTGTTTTAATTTAATAAGTTAATTATTAAATATGTCGAAATGTATTTTGTTTTGTATGTGTGTGTGTGTTCTTTCCTTTCAGTCACTTAATCATTTATTTTAAATAACATTTTCTCTTGGATATGCTTGCGCCCCCCTAGGGGGGCGCGCCCCACAGGTTGAGAATCACTGCTGTAACAAGAGAGTTTGCACCTTCGTCGGCGATGGGCATTAAGTCACAGCTGCAGTTCTCTCCTCATCATTGTCGAAGCGCTAATATATCTGGATACTTCTTGTTATACATAAGCAAACATACATAGAATTATTTGGAAATATTTCTTTTTTAAAAATATTTAAACTACATTTTAAAGACCGAGCTTTACGTACTTACATCTGCAGTCTTCCAATTTTTTTCAATCGCAAATCCTAAAATTTCCTCTTTTGGGCTTTTAAATGATTCTGCGTTATGAGAATTCAACAGATAATTTTTTTTCCCATCTAATTGCTTCAAAATAACTCAAGATACATGATAAAAATATTTAGAGTTTGCTTTAATACATGCAACCTGAGTTAATGATAATTGTATTACTACATTCAATTGCACAAATTTTCCTTTTAGTCGTAAATACGGCAACGTAATTTAAGAAAGATTAATTGATTTTTTAAATATTTGTCTTCGTTGCAATGAGAGGGACTAAATTAGAATTTGAAATGCATTTTTATTTTTAAATTTAATTTCAAAATATTAAATAAATTGAATTTTTAAGGCATATTTCTTAAAACAGTAAAGAGTATTTGGATAAATTAATATTAATAAAATTAGCTTAATTATAAGACATTTGAAGGAGTTGCAAAATAAAAGACAGTTTCTTTTTATAAAATGTTCCTTCACACCTGAAATATAAATAATATAATTTTGCTGATTTACATGTTTTTGTTACCAGCAAACGATATTTCAAATCACGCCATGCTTTTTTTCTGAATGCTTTTTTTTTTCTTTCAAATCACGCCATGCTTTCTTTTCTCAACCATCAATTATTTTTTCTTAATATCTTTTCTCCTTATAGAATGATAATTTATTAAATAAAATAGTTTACCGCAACATTTCTTAACTTTTCTATATATTAAAAAAGTATATTGTCAGAGGTCAGGATATCCCACCATTCACATACTGAAAGTATCTTTCGTATATGAATGATGGGATAGTAAATCCCGATTGCATCCTTGAGTCGAGATTTTAAAACAAATTATTTCTATTAGGAAACATTATCAATACTTTTAATCAATATGTGTGTGTGTGTTGGCGCTCTACAGGCCAGACTGTTGGACCTACAGCTACCAAATTTGGTACATGCATACCTTGGATGTCGGGAATGTGCACCTCTGAGCCCTTTTTTCGAATTTTTAATTAGAATTTGAATTAATTAAAATTTAAGCGGAATTTCGACGTTTTTCCGCTATAACTTCCGAAAATATTATCGTACAAGCATGATTTTTACATCAATTAAATTATTAAAAAATTAGCTTTCTAATGGTATTAGTGTACTAATGTATAACTTAAGCTTCTATTTTTGACGAATTTTTAAAGAAATATTTCCACCATATTTTTTTAGCACGTGACTGGATAAAATAAAAGAAAACAATGACGGAAGTTTAAATAAAAAAAATTTCATCGCAAATTAAATCTTAAGAAACGAAGCTTTTAGCACGTGACTGGATAATATAAAAGAAATATAAAATGTGATATTTTCTAAAAAAATAAATGCAAAGCAAAGGTTTCTATAATCATTTGTAATAAGTAAATAATTAATTCAACAAATCTTCTTTATTTACAGTAAACGCTTGAGCCAAACAATGCATTTATGAATAATGAGTTTTAGATTTCTTCATACTTTGCACTGTCACCCATATTTTATAAAATATTTTTATTAATATTTTAAATAAAAGTTGCTAAATCAATCAGTCTTCTAAATAAATAATTAAAACTGACTGATTTATAAAATTAAAGAATATTATTAGGAAAACGTGTTCTTTTTGAATTTTCCGTTCATCATCGTAAAGAAAATATTAATTTCAGGCCAATAAATGTCCGAAATCACTTCAAGGCTAATAAATATGTGATTTAATTGAAAATTTTAGAGCGCACTACTCATGGCGAACCAGCTGGTCGCCGAAGGCGGCTAGTATATAATAAAATAAATAAATAATAAAAAGGTCACCTTTTTGAATATTTCTTTCCTTCAAATTCCAATAGGGGTAGACGAGTCATATGGGAATCATTTGGTTTCCGAAAATATACATTTAAATAAATGTTTGCAAATGTAAATAGAAAGGCTCATTTTGAAACGACTGTTATAATTCATATTCTCATCTAGGGTGGTATACTATTCGAATAAGGGTTTTAGTTCTCTTAAATTCATGCGTGCAATCATTTCTAAAGGAAGCTCATTTTTACAGAGGGAAAACTTTTCAATGACCGATCTTTTGATTTTTTCCAAGAGCAATAACGAAATATTGTATTTAAGGTGAAACAAATGATTAAAAGATTCAAAGTTAGATCCAAGCAAGATAATAAAGCGAGACACTGCACACATTGTGTCATGTCCGTCTTTTACACTCGTTTAAATTTTGAGATTTTTCATACGATTTTGAAACATTAATTACCATAATTTTTATAAGTACCTTAAAATATCATTTTAATTTTATATCAGCAATCTGGTTTTATTTTAAGTACTACCAATCACAATAAAGTGTCCTACATATGTAATATAAAATTTAAAGCATTTTTAAAAATCTTGATTGAAAATATATCTATTGGCGTATTTAAAAATTCTTTAATTCCCCTTCAAAGAGTAATTTTTACAAAAAATTATGCACATTTTTATGAAATAAAATACGTGTTACACATGCAAATGATAATTCTGTACTTTTACAAACAGTAGGCGCATCTTTAATCTTGTGCTATTGAAGGGTTATCTCTGCACGCATCCATTTAGTCGTAAGAATTTGGATATATATTCCATAAAGGGGGTTATTATGAGAAAAAAGGAATTTATTAAGTCTAAATATGAAGAAGATTCACTTGCATAAAAATATATGGAAATATTTATGGCAAATGTATTTGATATTTATAGATAATTCCTTTCTGCATCAGATGCATGTATCAAATATTTACATTTTTATAATGCAATAAATAATTTCTAAATAAGCAACCATTCGAGGATTATTTGATGAAATATATTAAAAAAGTTATCCTTTTATAATAACAAAACAATTCCGTTTGAAAAAGCATGCCAAATGTCCTATTCACTATGAAGAAAAATCTTTTTGCTATTAAACATGTTGGAGACTCATCCATACGCCTTTCTTTAGAAAATGCAAGTATCTGCATTTCTAAATAACTTAACAAAGGAAAGAAAATAAATATAAATTCAAACGAAGAATTTCTTTCAATCATTTTATTTATTGCCAGTTTCAACTTCTTTTGCTGCCTAATTTGTGTCTCAGTAACACCAGAATATCTATAATATTTCGAAAATAGAGAACAATATTGTTGTATTATTGAGTACCATATAAATAATACTATACACTTAGTAAAAATATCTAAAAGGCACTAAAAGTTTTTAAAAATTTGGAACTCTAAAATTCTGGTTGATTATGTAATTTTTTGACAAGATATTGGAAAGTAATTCATTTAATTTTATTCCAAAATATTAACTAGAATAATTTTTCATTAAAAGAAAAATATTGTACCATATTGTGCAACGGCATGGAACATATAGAATAAAATTGTTTCGAATCGAATGATATTGAACAATAATATGAAAATTGCATTGTAAACTCTACATATACAAGCATTGATTTATGTGATCATCATATTATCAATTATGTATATGATGCAAAAGTTTATAATTTAATTTAAAGCGTTTCATCTGAAGTAATCAGACAACATTTATACAGTTTTCGGTAACATATTTTTTATTTCTTTCTTTAAATAAATTAAAATTAGGCGATGGGGGAAAAGAAATAAAGGAAGATAAAAGAAGTAGAAAAAGTTGTTGTGTCCTAAATCGATTTGTTTTCGAAGAATTATTCTTCCAACTTTTACTAATAATATTTGCCAAAAATATTATGCTTAGACAAACCATCAAGAAACTGATGAGAAATTCTTACTTTGCAGATAATTTATTTTATTTTTCCTTAAAATAAAAGTTTTAGTTTTCATGGACTAAAACGAATCTACATCCGTAAATAATTTCGGAATATAATTTTTCATTTATTTCCATATATTTAAAAGTTATTATGATAGGACCTAACTTTTTTTATAATCTGTTATAATAGTAAATCATCATAATAAGTAAAATCGTTTCTCCTTTCATATTATATTCTTATCTAAAAACTTTAAAATCATTATTAAATTAAAAGGACAGATCAAAATTAAATTTGAAATACATATTCCTATCGAGCCAAACACCGTAATCAAGTGTAACCAAGAAACGCATACGAAGCACTTCCTGATGCAGTGAATAATCACGCCGTTGTAAACCAAATGGTTCCGGGTTCGAATCTGAATATGAGTGAAGTAAGCAGGAGCAGAGCAAATTTTAATTTAAAGATAAAACAGATATGATAAGAAAAGGTGATATATTGTCCATACTCGATTAGGTAATTGTGCCTGATTTTGAATCTCTTTACAGCATTTTGAACTAAATTGGTAAATACTGGGAAACTATATTATTTTATATAACTCAATACTGACCAATAAAACAAAAGTCCCATACTTTACATTTTTCAGTATTATAAAATAATATCAAAAATTTGTTTTCAAAAATTTTAAACTATTAAACAATAATATGTGATGTGCTACTCTTGGCTTAGCTGAATGAGAAGAGATTTGTTAAAAATATTTCAAAAATTGATTAATAAAATATCTTTTCTGGATCATACCAAAAATAAATAGATATAAATTGAAGATCAATGAATAAAGAATGGAAATGAATAAAAACACAAATTTTCAAGTTATTATTATTTTTTTTCTCTTTTGCTTCAACTTTTGAAATTATTAACAATATTAATTTATTTTCTGACATTTCAACGAAAGAAAATTTTTAAAAGTGTAAAAAGGATTTAAAATGAAAATATATCTGTTGCTAGCTGATTAGAAAGGATTTTCTTCATTTTTAAGAAACACTGCATCCACAAGTGAAGTTCTTTTGATTATTTGTTGTAATACCATTAATTTAAGTAATTCTTAAATTAGTTCTCCGAAATGAATAAAAACGTGACCATCCTTTATCCATGTGATATAAAGTGAGGAATATGATTGGCTCTTCTCTAGTCTAGATGTCATTTACTTGTACGAAAACGAACTGAAATGTAATAAAAAAAGAAGTAAATAATAAACAACACGTGAAGAGGAATGTATTTTGTTGACTTCCGAACTGATTCTACTGCTTCCAGAAGTTCAGGGGCGTTTTGACAAGTGTTATTCTTGAAGATGCTCTCTATTTTTGTATTTATTGTGAAGATGTTTTATTTTTGCGATGCCTAAAACGGACTTTTAAAATTATTTGTAAGCATTCTTTTGATTTTATTGAACGCAGATCTTAATAATAATGCTTTCTTGAGTTGTTGATCTTTTTGCGATAATAACAAAAAGTGGTGCCTTCTTTGTTTTATTTCAGCATCCCCGCTTTGAGGAAACAGCGTAAATTACTCACTATTATCTACTATTCATAATGTATTGTAAAAGTAGCATTCTTAAATTTATAGATGATTTTCAAACATGAAACAGCAGAAGCGGTTTTGTTTACCGATGCGTTTGAAATTTTAAAAATAATATATCAAAATAAAAACTTTATTCTTAGTTCGTTTTAGATTAATTTTTCAGAATTCTTATGGCGTACTAGATTTGCTTTACATTTGATTCTTATTTTAAATTTAAATACTTAAAAATTTTGATTTTGAAGTATTACTGCGTTGTTACTAGTTTCCATAATATTCTGATGAATTTTTCAATTTTCCGTTATTTGAAATATATTTCATTATACGGAGTATTTTGTTTTGTAAAAGACATGACATGTTTATCAATTAAAAATATTGGGAATTATTAACTTGGCATCTTTAAAACTTGTAAAAATTTTTAAACTTTGTTGTTTCATTTTTAATACCTATTGTTGCTTTTCAATTTCCAAAGTTAATTTTATTTTGAATATATATACATATTCTGCATTTGTTAGAACTTTTGTAAGCTGCTTCATAAGAATTCAAATGTCTTTCATGGGAATTGATTCACTTTTATTAAACATATTCTATACAGAATTTTTTTGCTTTATTTTTATTCCTTTTCTTTTAATTATCTCAAATAAAATTATTTCATCAAATAGAATACATTGAATGTATACTTGAAACAGTTTTGTAAAGTACTAACTATAAGGCTGATTAGTTGGTAATAGATTTTCAGCGTGAGAATTGCTGTAATTAAAATGATGAATCAATTTTTGATTTTTTAAAAATTTTTTTGATTTTATTAATAATACGCATTTGGTTTTCTCCTTGTGAAAAGAATTGCTTTAGATTTGAAGTCCAAAAATTATTTTGATTTTTTGAATGATTTTGAGGTTTATATTGATAAAATGGTCTTAGAAATTTAATTGTTAAGATTGTTAAATATTTTAAATTATTTTTTGTTAAAGATTTTTGTATTATTAGGAGAATAATTGTTTATTTATCTGTACACATGAACTGTTTATTAATCTAGCATATTAATATCTAGGAAATAGACATTTAAGAAATGAACATGACATTTTAAAATAGATATTCTTTTTGAATTTCTTGAGGTTTTCTTAAATTCTTTTAATATCTCAATTAAAATTTAAGGAAAATATTATCAAAATTAAAACTAATAATAAATATAATGGTTAATTTAAGTAACTTGCATGGCAAATTTTAATAAAAGGTTTTAATTCAAGATGATCATTTTTGCTTAATGATATTAAAGAGTAAAAGAAAAAAGTTCTTGGAAATTTTTTGCATCCCTATTAATACTTTGTACAATCCTAATCAGTATTCTGACTCACAATTTGCAAAATTTTTTAGTTCTTTGAAATTTACTTTGGCTGAACTAGTATTATTGGAAAAATTTGTAAAAATCTAAATTATTTATTAGTTCTTTTGTTCCTTTTTGTTTTTAAGAACATATTTTAATAATTATTATTGAAATAGATATGAGGAGTTCTTCACTATGGATAAACACAACAATTCAGAGAATAATATTGAAAAAATCATTCTGAAGGATGATGGTTCCAGCTCTGTCATATCTGATGCTGATGAAGACCCTTCTCTACGTCCATTAGTGACTTGTAGAGAGAAGCTCTGTAAACTTTTTGAATCTCACAAATTTCAGGTATTGTACATTTTTCGATAATTTTCATTGGTTTATTACTTATTTAGGTACTTTTCCATTATACCGCCACAAATCTCACCAGGCGGACTTTTTGGCGACAGTACACTGTCGCAATTTCTGTGCAGACAATAAAATGGCTGCGACTTTCTTTAAAAATCTAGTGGTAAGTTACCAGCGGCAATATCCGGTGTTGGTTTCATCATTATTGGCGACTTATCGCCTGCGCTGGTATAATGGAAAAGTACCCTTATTTGTAATGAGTCTGAGAAATCTTCTGGGAAAAATAAATACATATAAACTTAATTTTTTGATATTTGTCTGAAGATTGCAATAAATAGACTTTTCTTTTTTGACTAGTTTCTTGAAGTATGAATATTCCTCTATTGTATTGCTCCTGGGAGTTATGCGCGATAGCCACTTGATTTTACCAAGAATACAAGTGATAGCACTGTGTTAACAACAAGAGATTTCTAAAGACAGTGCAACTTGCATAATCATAGCTAACTATATTTGTGCAATTGCAAAAACACAACTGTTATAACTTTTAATTATGACTCAGGGTGTGGTACATAATTTTATCTAGACGGAAAGTTGCATATGCTAGAAGTATAAATTTGTATTGAAATTTTTGTGATATCCTATGGAGTTAATCTTGAATTTTTTGATACATTTATGTATGTTTGATAAATATGGGATACATACATAATGCTGCAGGTATAAATATTAGTATAGTAAAATTATGAAAGATATTACACAGTATACTTGCATACCGCATAAAGTTATACTTCATATAAGTTCATATATGCTGAGTGTCTGTACTCTAATGTTAATTATGATAAATTTTCTGTGCAAATTTAAATGGGGTATTTTCTATATCTGTATTAAAATAGTTCAATGAATAAAGAATTATCAACATCAAAAATGTTTCCTAGATATGAACATAAAAATGAAGCGATTGTCTTATTATTTTAGCATTGAATTCTATAGTTTATGCTGAAAGGGCAATAGCTGTTAAGAACATGTGAATCTATTAAAAGATATAGCTTTTGAAATCTGTTCTATACCAACTTTTGTATCTAATATATATAATTTCTTCTAAAAATTTAAACACTGATATGTTTATTTACTTAATTGCTAAATCACTTTTAAGAAATATACTGACATTTGATGTTAATACAATTTGTTAAAATATTAATGCATTAATTAAATACAATTAATTCCACGAACCATTTTCACCAAACTTGATATTATTGCCATACTATAGCTTTCTCCCAAAACCATAATTATATTTTTCATCATGATTATGCCAAATGATAGGTGCATTTTCGCGAGTATTGGCAGGTTGATGGGCTAGTCCCTATGCACTTTTTGAACTAAATTGTAAGTTTCTCAAAGTAGGAATTTATAAATAGAAATGGAATTAAACATTTTTTAAATTTCATTTGCTTAATCGAATTTTGAAAAAAAAAAAAAAAAAAAAAACTTCCAATTTGAATACATTTCATTAGTTAAAATGTATTTTTTTCCCATACTAGAAATCCCCTTTTTTTAAAATAAGTTTTATTTTCTCTTGGCTAGAGCTATAATTGTTAACTATGACTTTATTTCTTCCTTTCAGATTGGAGTTATAGCCTTAGTTCTTATTGACTGTATCATTGTTGTAGCCGAATTAATATTAGAAGCTAAACATCATGAACTGGATGATAAAACAATTCCTCATGTGAGTATAAGCTGTTGATGTGCAAAAAAAGTAAAAGATAATTAACACAAATGTACACACTCAGGATGAGAGGAAATGGCTTATACACAGAGATAAAGAGAAAAAAAAAAAATTAATTACTTTTATTGAGATATTCTTAATGGAATTTTTTTTTTGTTCATATGTCATTTCAGGAAAAGGAACTTTTAGTATCTGTGGAGGAAATGCTGTGGAAATATGAAATTTTTATTCATACTCTTGAAACCCTGATAATTGCACAGGTCACCAATTTTTTACAGTGTGTATTAAGATTAATTAAATAATTAGAAAGGGTTGGGGAAAGGAAATAAGTGAAAATTTTAGAATAAAGCAATATTATGTCATAAGAAAGAATAATTAAAATTTTTCTAAAAAGTAAACTCAAATAAAAATTTAATGATGCTGAATTATTTGCATTTGATAAATCTTAAAAAAAAAAAAAAATCCTTTATAAAAACACAGATAAATTGCCAAGAAACATAACAATTATTGTCCTCAAACATTAAAAATAAGCTAGATTTCAGTTTATAAATTGCTTCATAAATGTGCATTTGTTTTGCATTGCCATTCTATATGTTTTCAAAACTTAGAAGAAATGTAAATGTATGTAAAGGAGAATTTCATTGTTTAGAGAGCTCAAAGTTAATCCTATTAGACTCTTGAGGTTTTGTTGAAAACAGCAGCTCAAATAACTTTTGACTTAGATTTGATAGCGATAAATGTAAAGTTTCTTGTATGAAATGAAGTAGATGACTGGTGCTTAACTGAATTCTATTTAAACATTTAAGAACAATGAAATCCTTTTTCTCCATATCATCATAAACATGCTATCTGGAGCAAATCCTAATCTATTTAATGAATTTGGATATCACATATTTTCATTGATAATTTTCTAAGCATTTTGTCAATATTAGCATACTTATCAAACAATTAACTTGTATTTTCAGCTTTTCTTGAGAAATGTAGGATCAGAACCTTGTTAGGAATACACATATCTAATATTTGAATTCGATGATATGCCTGCTAGTCTTTTGTAATTTTTAAAATTTTATTATATCAACATTGTTAAAACATATAGCTCAGATTATATCTTTTTTTGCCTTACATCAAATACTTTATACCATTGTAATTATTTCGCAAATTTTAGAGCTATTAACCCCTTAAGGGTCGCATAATTTTAAAGAAAATGGTCTTAAAAGTGTCTATTTTTTTTATTCAAGAAAATGATACAAAACTGAGTATATGTACAATATTTGCATTCAGTTTTAATTTTTTAATTAATTTTTAGCTTGAAATTTAAAAAAATCGGAAAAGCCAGCATTCAGGGTTATTATGATTGAATGTTAGCTTTGCAACTAAGAGAGAAAATAAAAAATATGTGTTTTAAGCATTCAAACATAATTTTATTGCATTTACACATAATGTAAACAAATACTAGTCATTTTTTTTTCCAATAGTACAGAGTTTCCTTTCTGCTGACATGTAGTTTAAAATAAATTAACTATCTCTAAAAACATAGCAAATAGTCTAGGGCAGCCATCTGGTGTATATATTGAGAAATAAACATGATTCTGGGCATAAGAAATAGATAGTTTTAATATTTTCGGCTTATTGCTTTTGAATACGCCAGCCCGGAAATATCACGGGCGCGAGAATAGAGGTAGAAATTTCACCCCGTCATTTTCACGGGAGCGAGAAGGAAGGGGTTAACCCCTTAAGCGGTTTGCCCGTACAGTGTATGTGCTACCCAAAATTGGCCTCAACTGGTTTGCCCGTACGGCGTTTGGGCATCGATATTTTCTCCTTTCCTTCTCTGGTTTGCCCGTATTTTTCATTATAGTAAAGAGACTATTTAGTATTAATATTTTTTAATAGATGGCGTGTCTTGTCCATGTAACTGAAATGCTTTTCATCCGGGTTTTTTCTTTGTAGCAGGAATATTTCTTTGAAATTTTTGTTTTACTGTATTCAATGCTTGTGAATTTAAAACCTTGTTTTTTCTTATGGAAGTTATGGATGAAATAAACGAAAATACTTTCTTGTTAGATGATGAACTACATTCTAATACAGATACCGATATTTCTTCTAATTATTTGGGTTATTCCTCAGATGATTCGTGCAGTGAGCTCAGCTCTGATGAAGAATAGACTTCTGCAGGAATTTTTACCGAGTTTGATGTGAAAAACTAACCTGTTCCGTATCCTCGATTTAAATTTACTTGTATTCCATCTGTTGACACGATTCAATTTGACGACACTTCTGATGTTCTACAATTTTAGGAAACATTCATTGATTCTTCTCTCATGAGTAAAATTGTGGAAGAAAAATATGCCTTTTTTGGAAGCATTTCTGGTAAAAAAAATTGACCGCTTAAAGGGTTAAACTAGATCTAAGGCTTATTCTGTAGAATTTTTCCATGTTATCAATTTGAATGTTATCTGACTAAGGAATATTGATCATAGACATAGATGTTTTATCATGGTATTAGTAAAATTTTATTATATTGCATCATTATTTTTAAAGGTGATATTTAAATCTATCAAACAGCTTTTATGCATGATTTTAAAGAAAGTACTTATATCTATTAAATATCTTTTGTGTACATTTTAAATTTGTTTCTTCAGTGAATACAGCCTTTATATTTACATTTCGGGGCTTTTTTGCTTGCTCTAGCATCAGCTAAGATGAATGTTATATGCCCTAAGTAAAGCAACATTACATAAAAAAATATTCAATTTTTTCCAATTTATTATAACTATAATATATTTATGTGTTCACTGTTGAAATTAACTTGGTAGCTATCATATTGAAAAGTGACTTTTAAGTGCAAATAATAACCCCCCCCCCAAAAAAAAAACCACACACAGGAAGTAATTTAATAATCTCTGTAATTTAATGACATGTACATAGATCAGTAATATTTTATTTGATGAAATCCCCCCCCTTTTTCATACTTTATTTTTGGTAGGCGTAGATTAATACCTATACAGCCTAATCAATTTGAAGGCATTCCAAAGACAATCCTAATGCACAGATATTGTTTTGCTTTGGCTGACATCAAATGTTTGACAGCTGGGGACAGATGTTTTAATTTACTCTGTGGTTTCTAAGGGAAAACAAAGCTGGTGTTTTTACTATTTTCCTCACAAATTTTACATTTTTTCATTCTTTAAAAATCTTCCTTAGGCTTTAACGAAAATATGAAAACAAAAATTAGCCGAATTGGTCGAGCCATTCTCGAGTTTTGCATTTAGCAGCACATTTTTTAGCGATTCATTTTTATTTATATAGATTATATAGATAAACTGAAAATTTCACATCATTAACAAATTTATAATATGACTTTGTGTTTGGATTTTTGTTACAATATTTTCTTTGGCTGTTTTATATTGATTGAAATTAATGTATAAATGAAAAGTTTCATTTAGTAATATATTTTCTATTTTTTTAGGTGCTTCACTATATGAGCATTGTCATACTTAGTGTGTTTATTGTTGAAATCGTACTGAAAATGTTTGCTTTTCGTGCTGAATTTTTTCGTCACAAGTTGGAAGTTTTTGATGCTTTTGTTGTATTTTTGTCTTTTGCCCTTGATATATCATTCTGGGAGCAAGAAGAAATCAATTTAATTATTGTGTTACGATTGTGGAGAGTGGCTCGCATTTTAAATGGTAATCTTTTGTTTTACTATTATCACATGTGTTTTATTTGAATTTTTTTACTTAATCTTTAAAATGCTTTGAAAAATTTTGCACTTTTTTCAATTTTGTTTTTATACATTAATATTAATTTTTTAATATATATTTCTATGAATAAGAACCCCATACCATTTAGTTATTTGTATTTGCATTGCTTTCATTCTTTTAATTAATATTGAAATATGTATTAACTGATAATTGCAATTTTTGTTGCATTTTTAATTAGGAAAAGTATTTTTTTTTTGTTAAATTTAAAGATAATTTGTTTTAAATTGAACGAAATTTTTAATGTATTGGATTTAAATACTAATTTGCTACTGTTTTCATTTCTTACACTGCCTTTTTGCAATTTTTGTTAAAAACGATCATTCAGTTTGATGCTTGAAATTAAAATCTATAATTCTTATTTAAAAAAAGAAATTATTTTCTGATTCATGGGTTAAAAAAATTCTTTTTTTTGAACTTCATTGAAAGTTTATTAAAAAACATATTTTAATATATGAAGAGGAAATTAGCAGAGTTTAGCATGAAGAGATCGGCAACAGCTTGCAATAATCAGTGTTTATTTGAAACATATAAACACAGGTATTGAAGACAGTTACAAATACTTAAATCACACCTTAATAGTTCTTCATCTCATATCAAATATTAACATCATTGTAGATATGACATTATTGCGATTGCTTGTGAAGGTTGAATATTAAATGGGGAGCAAGTAAATCTCATATTATTTCCAACAATAGAAATAAAATTTGCTTTGAATTTTAAAAACGTTTGTCCTTTACAATAATAAAATAAGAATTAGATTGTAAGGAATTTGCTTTAATGCAATAATTTCTCTCAATTACAAAAACAAATTTTTTTATTGTTTTTTTTAAAAAAAATTGAAACATTCTTTCACTAGTTTTATTTTAATATAATCCAGTATTTTTTATTAGATTAATTATGTGTTTGATTGGACTTAATATATTAAAAAAAAATGTCTGTCTAAAAGTGGTGGCTGGACTATTTTTTTACTTAATCTCAAACGCAAATAATTAATATTCTTGTGAATATGCTTTGATTCGAATGAGAAATTCTTTAATATTTCAGAGATTTGAATAAACACTAAACATTTATGTTCATTCATTTAAAAATTAATTTTTCTAATCTTAAAACTATATGAACCAAATAATTGGAGAATCGGAAGGTTGAAATGTTTTTTGTCACATGTAAGTATGTTTTATATGAGTAATAGAAACAATTTATTTGATATGAACTATATTATTCTGTTCATTTTTTTAGGTGTTCTGATCTCTGTGAAAACTCAGAGTGAGCACAAGCTTCATAAAGAACGACAATTACGAGAAGGGGTTGAACAAGAGCTTAACAAATGTCGATTATATACAAATGCTCTTGAGAAAGAAGTAGAAATGTTACGCTCTCTACTTGAACAACATAATATCAAAATGCCTCCATCCGTAATGAATAAATCTCAGCCACAAAACACTATTAATGTTGTTGCAGAAGTAAATCAAATACCTGCAGTGTAGTATATATATATATATTACTAGTTTTTTAACATCGGGCGTCAAATGAAGAATTTTTTTTGTAAATATAAGTGATAACATATCATATTTTTGTAATAATATGCAGTTTACCTATTGTTGTGGTTAAAATTTTTGTATTTGCAGTTACATGTCTGACAATTATTTGCCAAATGTGACAATTGTTAGCATCATAAAGAATTCAAATAAGTATTTTATACAGAGTTTACATACTTTGTATTTGCCAAGATTAGTGATGATTTTTTGACATTTATATTTACCAATATATTAATGTGAATTCCAGATTAATGAATTTTGACCAATATATTAATGTGAATTCCAGATTAATGAATTTTGATGGGCTTGTTTGAATTTAAAATAATAATAATATTATTATAATTTTAAATTTGATTGTTGCTGGAATTGCTTATCATTGATGTAAAAATTGTTGCAGTTGTCTTAGTTTAAAAGTTCTATTAACTAAGAACTTAATGTGTTTATACTGTAAATGAGAAAGAATGCTGATTGATAGTAAAATATACCATCAAAATGAGAGTGACATTAGTAGTCGTGTAATCATTCTGCTGAAGATCTAACTTTTAAGACAGTTGTTAGAATATCTTTTATTGAATTCTGTTGTGTTATTTGAAATTAGAAAGTGTTATGTATTATTATTTTCTTTGGCATATTTTCATTTTTTTAAAACTTTTATAATCACTCATTTTATTAAAAATTATGATTATCACTGTTTTATAACTAAGTGAATTATTTCATATAACATATTTGCATATTCCTGTAAAAAATAAAAATAAAAACTGGAAAACTTCCCCCCTTGTCCCATTTTCAACATTTCTGAAAAACATTTTCTCTGTATATGCTGAGTTTGACATTTTCTGCATGTTTGGCCATCTTCTTAATCATTCCATTTGTTGTTGTGAATTGATTTTCTCACAAAATTACATTTATTCATGCATCTATAAAAATAATATTTTATTGAAATTTTTCAGTTTTTTTAAAAAAATGAACATAACCTGGTATTAATAGGTCTTGTAAAAATGTATGTTTGCATTGAACATAGAAACGTCTAACTACATATCTCCTGTATTAAGAAACCTGTATTTTGTTAATTATTTTTTTACATTGTAGTGTTTATTGGATGCCAAACTATCTGTAAATTGTGTCACTTGATATGCAAGATGAAAACAAAAAACAATTATTTAACGTGCTGTATAAGGTACACCATTAGACTTGCATCAAACAATTTGGCCTGTAGTTACTTCTTGAATAGAAAGTATTTACTCAGAAAAGCTTTTTTGAATTTTAAATAAAAAATTAATCAAAATTTTAATGTTTTTTCATAGTTTCAAATCATTGTATAACTTTAACATTATTCACCACCACGTTAAAAAGGAAATAAATACTTAAGATGTATCAGTTTATTTCTATAAAACTTTTTTTTATTTAATAAACCTTTAAAAATATATCTTAATACGATTTACAACAATATGTTTCATTGTTTTAATTCCTAAATTTGTACTTTTGTAATTTGCGACAATATCAAGCATATTTTTTTGACTGCATGCTATCAATGCTATATAATTAATAAATTTTTCAATGCAAGATAATAAGAATGATTATATTATCTGAATATATTTTTATATTATAGCATGATATATATTTATTGATAACCATCTTTATTATATGGTTAGAAGAATATTGAGTGATTATATATTATCGATTTGTAATTTATCAATATATAAAAGTATTTAAAAATTTATGAAATTATAATTACAATTTAATATATGCTTAATTTTTCTGTACTTTCTTTGTAAAGTAATTTAAATGTATTATATAATTTTAGAATGTATTATTAACATTTTTTGATAAAAATACTCCTGTTAGTAGTTTAGCTAGAAAAAGAATATAATATGTCTTTTAAAGTATTTACAGCTGTTGTATATTTTTAACATCATATTTATTATATTTATTTTATGACAGAAAATTTTATGCAATTGTATAGATTTAAAAAAGTGCCTTTTAAAATAGAATTTTAAATATTTATATTTAAATTTTCTTTATTAACTAATGAAAAAAAAATGTAATAATATGACTGGCATGATTAATTAGCTTGCATACATCCAACTATTGATATTATTTAATGATATGGTGATGAAATAAGTTTGGCCACCTGTTGCTGGATGCACTTTTTCTATATCTTTTACTATGAGATATAACCAATTTTTTTATTAAAAAAAATGAGTATTATCCTTGTTTAAAGATTTTTTTATATACTAATTAAAATATGGGCTGTAAAAAGTGGATTTTGATGAAGGACATTTTTCCATTTACTGAAATAAGGCAATTATTTCTAATCCTGTAATAGAGTATATCATTTAATGAAATTGCAAGTATTAAATAAAAATAAAATTTCAAAATATATTTTCTGAATTTCACTTAGAATTTAAAAAGGCAGATTAAGGCAGATAAAGTTGATATTTCAAACTGTACTACGTTTTGATTAAATAATTGTTGATAAATATTAGTTTTCCTGCAAAATTTTTTATATATTCCTGTCCTTTTATAATCTTTTTTTACCAAAACTCTATACACTTGCTTATGCAATAGCTTTACAAAACATCTGCTAAATTTTAGAATTTTCATCTTAAATTTATTATAAGTGTTTAAATTTATAATGCCTTAATTTATTTTATTTCTCAATTAGATTACTTTTCATATTTCAGACGTTTCTTATTTTAATCCATAGATGAAAATAAAAGGTACCTGAGATATTTAGTCCAAGTGATTTTTATCATTTAAATTAATTGGTAATTTGATGTCACTACAGGTTTAAATATAAAAATATCTGTGATTTATGGTTCAAAGAGCAAGTGTGAAAAGAGATATGACTAGTTCAAAGTAGAATTTATGACAAATTAATGAATTGTTTTTGCTCAACTTTTTTTGTGAACAAAAGTACATACTTTTTTTGTTTGTTTATAAAGTGCAGATATGAAACTGTTGCTCTTTAACTCATGCAAATATCTGTGATATATTATTTAGTTCTTATATTTTTTGCAATAATTTTGATCTCTTGTTATGACATAATTCTGTGTTAAATGTTTTTGACCAATACTCATAATTTCTTAAGAAAATGAATAGAGTTTCGGGGTTTAATTTAAGACCCGTACTTAATATTTTGACAACTAATTTAATAACTGCTTGTGGGATATAATGTCCTATTATTAGTCAAGAGGCTAAAGTAAATTTTGAACCACAAAAAATATTTAAAAGTGCAAATATTGTATCTTATGCTCAATTGCTTAATTTTATTTATTTTATTTTCTGTGAAATATTTAAATTTTGTTGTATGCTCGTTTTTACCCCCTCTAAACTTATCTGAGTTTGGTGTTTTTGAATTTTTATATTATGCTGAGCATAATATGAAATATATAGAATATATTAGAATATAACATAAGTTGCCTTATTCTAAGTATCGTGATCTTGTGATAATAATTGGATATTGATCTTCACACTAACAAAAAT
>JAPMOQ010038673.1:0-21565 GCA_026543055.1 Argiope trifasciata
CAAGACACAACCCTTTTTAGGGGGCGGTCGAATTCATTCATAAACTCTTTCATCCATCAGCAAGTCAGAATTTAGATCCAAATCAGAGACCGACTCAATCCCAAATTCAATACCCCCAGAGGTATCGTTTTGTTAAGGGAACTTGGAGGACTTTGCAGCCATGACCTATTTAACGTGCCTCAACTGCCATTAGCCAACACGGCGGTCTTTGGCCAAGACGAGGACAGAACCCGCGACCTTTCGGTGACGAGACTGCCGCTCTACCAATCAGGCTACCGCGGCCCTTATACATTCTATTAAATTCCATTTAAATAATAACAAATAATAATAAAAAAATCTTAATTCGAAAGAGCTACTCTCGTTCGACTTGGTATGACCAAGTGAAATTAGACGCACCTAGCATTTCCCAAAGTGTATTAGTAACAAATTTCATATCTGATGCCCTGTTCTAAAATCACACACAAGCCCTTTTTTTCTTTGTTGGCAGCAGAGAGAACAAAAGTGTTTTGGGCGGCTGTTTACTTTCTCATATTCGTTGTACAGCGAAAGAACTGCTGTCATTGGAAAATTTTGGAAAATGATCGTGCGCCTATCTGTCTGTTTGTCACAAGGATAGCACAAAAACGCTTTTAGCTAGAAGGATGAAATTTGGAATAAGTTTTAACACCCAGTTTGAATCAATCATCATAACTCAGATACCATACCACAAATCAGAAGTATAGGTTTTAACAACAAATTTGCAGATTTATATAGAATTTTGAGAAAGCCTGTCTAAGCAGCAATTCGAATATAATGTAACCGATGACTTCAAAACGAAGAGAATTCGATAAATTCTACTTCTTCTTTCTAATGCCATTTGGTCATAGCAAGCCGAATGAGAAGAGCTCTTTCGAACAAAGGCAGAGGTGTGCGCCTTTCGTTTTGTACGAGAGCAGTAAAGGTAAAAAGGACGATTTTGTTCGAACACACACGACACAACCCTTTTTAGGGAGAGGACGAACTCACTCATTTATCCTCAAGTCAGAACTGAGATCCAAATCAGAGAGCGACTCATCGCTGATTCAGTACTCCCAGAGGTTATGGGAACTTGGAGGACTTATTTCACGTGCCCTAGCTGCCATCAGACATCAGCCTCTTTGGTCGAGAAGAGGACAGAGCTCGCTACCTTTCAGTTGCGAGACTGACTCTCTACCAACCAGGCTACCACGGCCCTGAATTCTATAAATAAAATTAGGTATATAGATATAACGTCCACAGCATAGACATCTAACAGATTGAGAGTCAAATCTAATTACGATTTGACTGTCTGCCAGTCAGTATTTTTAGATACATGTAAATGCGATATTTCATAAAGATAAGGAATTAAATATATCAAATTAAGTAAAGGATTTTGTGGCTACAAGTGCAGATTTGTGTCAAATTTTCGTTGCAGTCAATTGAGACGAATTTCTCTAAAGCACAAACTGTTATTACTCTTATGTCGAGGTTTAATCGCCAAATAATTCGCAAAGGATCAGACAATGAATTCATCAAATACGTTAAATTCATGCCATAAGTTATTATTTCGTAACTGCTAAGGCAAGTCTGTGCCATACAAAACGTTTTCTGCCCTAACACAAGGTTTGCACTTTTTTGCGAGGGGTAAGAAATTCGTTTGTTTGAATAAAGAGTATGTGAAAGTTTTGGAGACCACGCATCTTGGTTCCCTTCTATTGAAAAGTCACTTCTGTGCTTCAGCTAATATTAAACAAAAAAAAATAAATAACTTTTTGTAGAAATGCTTTTAGGTATCCGACTACGTTTGAAGGAAAATTTTTGAAAAATTGTATTTTAAAAAAATTATTTAAAACTACGGTCTTCATATGTATTGTCAATTATAATGCAAAATACTATAAATACAACACATTTTTTTGAAAATGTAATTTATTTTCAGAAATAGGAAAAATAGTAGTAAATTTTAATGAAATAAAACCAAAATAGTTAACATTTTACACAAAATTGTAATGAAGCAATCTTATTTTTCTTTGTACACAAGTTATAGAATACAATGAATGTATACATTACAAAATAGAATACAATATTTTTGAAAAATTGGATTTTTAAAAAAATATGATTTTTAGATGTATTGTCAATTATTATAGAAAATACTATAAATACCACAAAATTATTCGAAAATATAATACATTTTTGGAAATTGGAATATTTGTAACAAATTTAATGAAATCAAACCCAAACGTTTAACATTCTACACAAAATTGTAACGCAGCAATCCAGTTTTTCTTTGTATACAAGTTATTGAACATAATTATGAATAAAATGAACCAAAATCTCAGAAGAATCTTGACATGCAAAGAAGTTATGGGTAAAACTATTCTTATATATGCATTTTTTCCATAAATTCACAACTTATTTTTTCTAAAAACACTTATAAATGAAGAAGTATTTCATTAACGATAAAACTTTTGGTTCATTTCATTGCCCATAACATTTAAAACACACTCTGAAATTTTTATGTAAATACTTCCATTAATTTTTGAGATATCATGTTAACAGTGGAGAATTTTTAAGAACATTAAGGTATCCGACAACGTAAAAAACACTGGTATTCAACCACATTGGTGTTTTTTAAAAAAAGTGTTATGTCTTGTAATTCAGACTTTTCTCTTTCCAAAATAGTTTGTTTTTTCTCAGAAAAGGAATGTCTAACCTATTATCCAGAGGAATTTTAAGCAAAATTCATTTTTCAACTAAAATTTGTCTTTAACTTCAATTTTAATTTTCATAAAAATTATCCACCATTAACATGATATACCAAAAACTAATAGAGATATTTTACATAAAAAATCCAAAGTGTGTTTTAAGTAATATGGGTCACGAAACGAACCAAAAGTTTTATTGTTGAGGAAATACTTTTTCTATTATAGGTGTTTTTAGAAAAATTAAATTGCGAATTTAAGGAAAAACTGCATATATACATATATTTATACCTAAAACTTCTTTGCATCTCAAAATGTTTCTTAGATGTTGGTTCATTTCATTCATCGTTATTTTCTATAACTTTTGTACAAAGAAAAATAGGATTGTTGCATTATAATTTTGTGTAGAATGTTAACCGTTTTGGTTCAATTTCATTAAAATTGATGATAAATTTTCCCATTAATCAGAAAATATTATATTTTCAAATAATTGTTTTTGTATTTATAATTGATAATACATCTAAAAACCAAAATAGTTTTTAAAAAGTCAAATTTTTCAAAATTATTCCTTCGAACGAAGTCGGTTAACTTAAAGTTTTAAGAACATTGAAGTGACAGACAAATTTTAGTTGAAAAAATATGTGACACTGGAAAATCATTCAGACCTTCCTTCTCTTAGAAAAGATAAACTGTTTTGAAAAGAGGAAAGTCTGAATTACAAGGAATAACATTTTTTAAAAATTCGCCAATGTGGTTCGATAAGTAGTATTTTTAACGTAGTCGGATACCTTGAGTAAAAATCAATGATTATGGTTATTATAATTCAATGCCCTTCAACAAAAACATAATGTTTCCTACAATAGATATATAACACTGCTGTAATTTGAAACCTCTGTGATTGTCTTGACAACTAGCTAATCCATGCGTAGTAAAATAATTTGCTATCCGAAAAGCTGTTATTTCTGTCATTTTTGAAGCAAAAACTGAATTGCTCAAAGCGTAATTTGAAGGATACATAAGCCTTGAACTTCAACTTGGGATTTTTTCACTCAGACAGAAAAAAATAGGAGATTTTAAAACAAATAATCAATTAATTTTGGCTTCAGTTTTAAAGCACAATTTGGTTTTATCTCAAATAATGAACTTTGCGAGAAAAACCAGCAGCTTTCTTGCATGTTCTCTATTAAAGGTGTTATCGTTTTTTCTATAGCATAAAATTGAGGATTTTGGACAAGGACGTTAACATTTCGATTTTTATTTTTATGCATGAGTTTAGTTTAGTTATATTAACATCCCGTTATAAAGCAGCACTATAGCTATTTTTGAACTGACCTCGTCGTTTTGAACAACGGTCAGATGACAAGAACGACACCTGAGCTGTCACCCCCCCCCTCTCCACGCCACACCACACCAGCTGGAGGACATTTGGTCTTGCAGATTTAACGTGCAATAGACTCCCTCACACGATGGTTTATCTGTGGAATTTAGTATCGAATCTGAAACCCTCCGGTTCCAAAGTCGGGACCTTACCACCAGGCCACCGCGACCCCTCCATGCATGAGAGTTATACGATTCGTAGTACAATAAGAAACAACGGAAATGGTCTCCCCAAAACTTTCTTGAAAGAAAGTCTTGAAAATCATTGACCTACAATAGGTACGAATTATTACGTTTTGACTTGATTTTAGTATTTTTACTGAAACTATCGATTCGTCTTTGGCGATTAATTCTTGACATGAGGTTAATAATAACCAAAAATTGAATTTGCGTTTCAGAAAAAAAAAATTCCAACTGATTAAAACTAACATTCGACACAGAATTATATTTATAGCCACAAAATCTCATACCAAATTTGATATATTTAGGGCATTAACTTTTTGAGTAATCGGGTTTAAATGTTTTTGGAAGTAAATACCGTCAGATAATCAGTTGTTTGTCCGATTTGGTTCAAAATGTGATAGGTGTTCTCTATTATAAGTGCTAAATGTGTGTGTCGAATATTATCCAGCTAGCTCAATTCATTTTGCAGTTATCATGTTCACTCATACCCGAGCAACCAGATAGACAGACTTCCTCTGAACTCATTTTACCCAAAATTTGATAGAATTTTGAAAAGATAGTGCAAACACTGTGCACTAAATTTCAGCCATCTAGCACAAATCATTTTCGAGTTATCTTAGACACATATTGATAGGAAGATTAATGTTTTCCAAAAATGTGTTTTTCAAACACAGGGCCGTTTTAGAGACACGTCGTAATCGAATTATTTGCCGATTACTGTACTTTCTCTATTCTACTTGTACAGGAAAGTAAGAAAAACTGATATTTGTCTATTACCTGCATGGAACTGGCGAACAATAGCTTGAACGATCGGTATTTGGCGTGAATCTAGCGACTTGATATTTTCCGTTATTAATCGATGTCATTTTGATAATGCAGAAATATTAGAAAATCAAATTTGTATTTTAGGCACCTTTTTCACTAGATAAAAGCAAATAAAATCTTCATTGAAACCAAATTTTTATGTTGAACTACTACTATATTCACAAGACGACAATATGAAATTTAATTTTCGTAAATAAATTATTTTTTTGAATTTTCGCTTTTGGCTGCTTGGAAAAGTATAGGCCGACAAAATGATCTGAAAAAGGCCATGAAACAGATATTTAATAACAAATTTGTGCCGTTATCTACAATAGAAATTACAACAAATTTTTTGTATACATCGACTTTTCCATATTTTAAAATTAATAAAGAATATTCATAAAAATTTACCATTTGTTTCGTATTTTTAAATTCTAGAGATTTTTATTAAACACTAGACGCCTTTGGCGACCAGATGGTTCGCCAAGATTAATGGGGTCTAAAATTTTCAATTAAATACTTATGTGCCTTTCTCTCTTTATAATTTCTCTGCCAGATATACTTAAACTTCGAAAGTCACGTAACACTGATTTACTAAATTAATGATATAGATGTTGCAAACGATCATAGAAACCTTTGTCTTGTATTTCTTTTTTAGAAAACATAACATTTAATATTTATTTAATTTAATCCAATCACGTGGTGAATGTTACATTTTTTTTTCGATTTAATTTGCATTCATAATTAATTTATTTTTTAATTTGAACTTCTGTCAGTATGATTTCAACAGAGCTAATAAAAGCTATTTTTTCCCTCTGCTCGTTCATTATTTATTTTAGAAAATGTCACATATTATATTTCTTTTATTTTATCCAGTCACGTGCTAAAAGTTGCATTTCTTTAGATTTAATTTGCAATGATAGTTGTTTTTTTAGTTTGAACTTCCGTCAATAGGATGGCAACACGCTGATAAAACCTAATTTTTCCCCCTTGACGTGCTCGTGCAGATTAAATTTTATTGTTTTGTCCGAAATATATTGTTGAAAAACATGGTTAAAATATTTCTTTAAAAATTCGTTAAAAATAGAAGCTTAACTTACACATTAAAACATGGATACCATTAGAAGGCTAATTTTTTAATCTTTAAATTGATGTAAAAATCATGTTTGTGTGATGATATTTTCGGAAGTTATGGGGGGGGGAACGTCAAAATTTCGCTTAAATTTTAATGAATTCAAATTCTAATTAAAAATTCAAAAAAAAGGGGCTCCGAGGTGCACATTCCGGACCTCCAAGGTATACATGTGCCAAATTCGGTTGCTGCAGGCCCAACGGTCTGGTCTGTAGAGCGCCAACACACACACGCACACACATTGAGCTTTATTATAAGTATGGATATAGATTATGTATAGAATTGTTAGCTCAAATTCACTTTTATCACCCATATATTTAAAACAACTAAAGAAAACCATCGGTAGTCTCTCCAAAACTTTCTTGCATGCTCTCTATTAAAGGTGTTATTCCTGAGAACGTCTTGCATGACATTTTCGTATAATTATTGCGAAATATTTCTTGGAGTTAATTTAGCTTTTTTATTGAATCTATCGAGTCATTTTTGGCAAGTATTTCGGTGATCAATCCTTGGCATGGGGTTAACATTACCGAAAATTGAATTTGTGTTTCAGACGCGTTTTTATTAACTGATTGAAATAATGATTTGAACAAAACTGCAATTGTGGTTTAAAAAGTATCATACAGTCTCATTCATAATTTTATATGTTTAAGTCATTAGGTTTTTAATCATCGCGTTTACATTTCTGAAAGTACAGACCGACAGACAATCAATCCATGGTTGGTTGCGACTCAAATTTTGACTGGTATCTACACTATGAAAAAGAAATCTGTGTAATGAATCTTATCCATATAGCTCTCTTCATTTTATCGGGTATGTCTAATGCCATTTGGTCATACCAAGCCGAATGAGATTTAGTTCTTTCGAATTAATGCAAAAGTGTGCGCCTTTCGTTGTGAACGACCACCGTTAAGTTGAAAGGACGACTTTTGCTCGAACACTCACGACACAACCCCTTTTAGGGGACGGTCGAACTCATTCATACACTCATTCATCCATTCGCAAGTCAGAATTGAGACCGACTCATCCCTGATTTAGTACCCCCAGAGGTATCATTTGTTATGGGAATTTGGAGGACTTTGCAGTCACGACCTATTGAACGTGCCCCAACTGCCACTAGCCAACACGGCGGTCTTTGAACAAGACGAGGACAGAACCCGCGACCTTTCGGGTGCGATACTGACGTTCTACCAACCAGGCTATCTCGGCCCTCTGCATTTGATAACTATCTTATTAAAATATTTTTGAACAAACGAACAGATGGACAATACAAATGTTCTACAAATGTGGTGCAAAGACCAAATTTCAATCTTCTAAGTTAAAACGTTAATGAGTTAGCTTTGTTAACTCAGAGTGGTTTAAAACATGAAGATCCGTCAAAACCTCGAATTCTAATTTTTTTAACGATTATTGTATTTTCTTTAAATTACGCATACAAGAATGTAAAAAAGTAGACTTTTTCATTTCCTGTTCCAAAGTTTTGGATATTGAGAAAGCGGATATGGCAACGACCTTATTTACATACCACTTTTATTACCACCACTCAAATATGTAGAAATTGCTTATTATTGAAGGAAAGCGGGAAAAAAATTCGATGACATTTTAAATTCTCGAAGGAAGATAAAGAAAATGATGAAGAATTCCGTGAAATTTTTTTCTTTTTCGGAACTATCAGTTAATCTAAATCTCAGATAATATTTACGTCACACGCATACATTCGTTGCATCTTTTTTTTTTTAACAAATGCGGTGTTTATGAGAAATATTTCCTGTAGCGGAAAAAAAATCGTCTGCTTTTGACGTCACGTTTATTTTCGAAGAGAAATTTTTTTCGCGCGGTAAATTTCCTTTTCTTAAAATGAGGCAACAAATTTTTGGAGGGGTTATACACCTTATAATGTTCAGTGATGTTCCAAAACATGGCTCTTTCTGTGGGGGGTGGGGGGGGGGGGAGACTTTATCTTTGTAACTTGCGATAAAAAATTTTGATCAAATGGTGGGAAAAATTAAAAAAAAAATTATTGTGAAAAATTAAATTCGAGAACTTTTTTTTCACGTCCTTCTCAGGTATTCTCACTCCTGTTTTGTATTCTGATGATGATTAGGTGTGTGCTGTGCCCAAAGTGGCGTTATACCGGTAAAAAGCTTATAATTACAATTTTTTAAAAAAAGGGAATTTAAATAACTATCAAAAACTCGCTATTCATACAAAACTTCCTAATGCAAATGTAAAAGATGCCAAAAAAGCTAAAAGCAGCGCCAAAAAACCATTAAAATAAAATAAAATTATCGAGAGAAAGATGATAAAAACATTAAAGATAAATTAAAGCATAGAGAGAACGACAAATAAAAGAATAAGAAAAATAAATAAATGGAAAAATAAAATATAAATAAATAAATAAAATATAAATAAAGGAATAAAATATAAATAAATAAATATAAATAAATAAATAAAATATAAATAACTAAATATAATATAAATAAATAAAATATAAATAAATAAATATAATATAAATAAATAAATAAAATATAAATAAATAAATAAAATATAAATAAATAAATAAATATGAATAATCATGAGCAATAAAGAATATATATTGGATCAGTCTAAGTTAGAGTCCATTATTTGGAACTAAAAGCTAGAAAGTTCTTTTTTAAACGTGAAGAGTTCTTTTTGTAATTTTTTCTTATATGCACAGACTATGGTCCACTTTTAGCAGTGCTTGAATTTCTCTGTGCATATTTCGAAGAAAGACAATAGTAAAGTCCATTTAAAGTTTGAAAGTAATAGATTTCTGACTTGGCAACTGTTTTATAAAATAACGGTTTTATTTTTATTTCTACCACGGTTCACATTTAACATTTCTACCATAATTTTTCTCTCATCCTTGGATTTCACATTTTTCAATGGGGGCTGTAGATTGGTCACTTAAAAATATTTTTGTTATTGTTATCTCCCTTGGATTAAACACCAATTCAAACAAAGTCCAAGATATCGTGGAAAGAGGGGGTGCAGTAGTGTTAGACATTTGTCAGATCCATGCAGAAGGCATTTGGATCTGAGCCTTTTCATTCAGTCCTTGTGTTGTTTTTCCACATCAAACCCATCATCTCAAGAAACAACCCATAAACAGGATTCGAATCCGACCTTTCAAAGTTAGGTTATTTGTTAGTGACAGTGCTTACTATACAAATTTGGTGAATTCCAATCGTATAAATATGTGTACGTTAAAGATCTTTAAGTTTAGTTTAGTTTAGTTATATTAACGTCCCGTTTTAAAGCAACACGAGGGCTATTTTGGGACGAACCTCGACATTTTGAACCACGGTCAAATGACGAGGACGACACCTGAACTGGCACCCCCCTCTCTACACCACGCCACACCAGCGGGAGGACGTTTGGCTTGACAGATTTAACGTGCAACAGACCCCCTCACACGACGGTTCTTCGGTGGAATCGAGTCTCGAACCTGAAACCATCCGGTTCCGAAGCCGAGACTTTACCACCGGGCCACCGCGGCCCTAAAGATCTTTAAGAGAGAGCTGTGAAGAGATATCAGACTATGTGGTTGACCTGCTGTACAGCCAATTTCAGATGATTTGCCAAGTTTTTACATTGAAACATTTGGTTTCGGATCTGTTTTAAAGGTTGTTCTCCAAAGTTTGGTGAAGTTAACTTTATTTGAAATTCAAGCTATTATTTTTTGCTCCAATAACGAGCTAATGAACTTCAATAAATACGGTTTTTTATAGGTACTTCTCTCCTTATAGTGCTTCCTCGACAATAAATTCTTCTGCCAATCTTTGCTAACTTTCGGGTCAGTGTGACCTGAATGATAGCAGTAGCTACTGAGTGTAAAGACCCCTGAGCACCAGAGGACTTTAATTCTTAAGAAGATGACACTCACACACTCGCTTATCCAACATCATTTTACAAGGTTAAGGGGCTCTTCCACGCACCTCACTGATAGAAAAATCATGCCCGAACCAGAACTCAAACTCATGATATCCAGATCAGGATACGCTAGGACACGCTACTTTTAGGCCGGGATTTTTTTGTCGTAGGAAACATTATAATTATTAAATCCATCAAAGCACATTATTTTGTCACCAGGGCATTTTTGTAGTAGATATCAAATAAATAAATTTGTAAAAATTTATAAGTTATATATTATTAAGGTAACATTGACACAAACTTCGCCAAGTAAAATTATTAGCTATTTCCAATGTACTTCAAGGAGCCTGGTAACTAGATATAGGCTTTGGGATCAGAGGGATTAAAAGTTAATTCCATTGGGTCCAAACGTCCTTCCTCTGATGTAGTGCGGAAGTTTGAAGAAGGAGAGTGCCAGCCTCAGATGTCGTTCTCTTCATCTGAAAGCGGTTCAGAATTACGAGGTCCATCCAAAAATATCCCTAGTGTTGCTTTAAAATGGGACATTAATATAAATGGACTGAATTTGGGACAGGTTTGAAACTTGATCGCACAACTTTTTACCGACAGTATGGTGTTGAAATTTACACAAAGTATTCTGGTGGTGGTGGGTGGGTCTAATGTCACTTGATCACTCGTTCCAAGCCCGAATGAGCGGAGTTCTTTCGAATGAAGGCAGAAGTGTACACCTTTCGTTGTGAACGAGCACTGTTCAGGTGGAAGGACGACTTTGCTCGAACACACACGACACAGCCCTTTTTAGGGGGTGGTCGAACTTATTCATCCATCCGCAAGTCAGAACTGAGATCCCAATCAGAGACTGACTCGTCCCTGATTCAGACCCCAAAAATATCATTTGTTATGGGAACTTGGAGGACTTTGCAGTCACGATCTATTTAACGTGCCCCAACTGGCATTAGTCAACACGGTGGTCTTTGGCCGAGACGAGGACAGGAACAAAGTACTCTGGCTCTAACCACTGTTGTTGTAATCCGTATCCAGTCGTCAAATTATGAGATCCATCTCAAAACTAGTGTTTCTCCAAAATGCGGCGTATATGTAATTAATCATTAAAAAAATCTTCTCATTTTGTTTATTTAATTATCATTTATATGTAAAAACTGAATGTTCACAGACGTGAATGAGGGAAATTAGGAATATTAATAAAAAAATAAATAAACATTTTCATATGCTATTGAAAAAAAGAGCATGATTTCCTTGAAATCCTTTCATATAATAAATATGTTATCGAATCATCCCTATATAAATATTAGGGTAAGCCATAAACGCAACAAGTGTCAAATTTTTCCTATACTTGAGTCTCTTATGCTTCATAGCACTGAGTGATTATAGTGAAAAAAAAAATCTAGCATCCATTTGAACTATTTTTTCGATCGACAAAGAACTGCAAGATATGTTAGTGACAAGATCATGTCCAAATTTCATATATTTGAATTTCGGCAATTTTAAAGACTTAAGCATTCTACTTACCGGATGTTTAATATTAAAAAAATCTGATAATCAAAAATACTAAAATCAAATCCTCTTTAAGAAAAAAGAGGAGCAAATAATTGCAATTAGCAATTATAAATGGAATCGGACATAACTGGTTTCAACTGAAAATGATTCATTTCCTAGCTGAGTTCAAAGTAAATCGTTTATTCTTTACAATATATTTAACAGGATTTTAATTTAAACTTGTATGAATTAAGGTATCCGACTAAACCCTGGTTACCGACAACATTGGTGAGTTTTATTTTTATTGTTATTTCTTGCAGTTCATAATTCTCTCTTTCCAAAACAGATAATCTATTCTTGGAAATCGAAGGCCTGCCCTATAATCTAGGGTCATATTTTTTCAACTTAAATTTGTCTTTACTTTCAATTTTCTAAAAATTTAATTTTAATAAAAATTCTACACCGTTAACATGATATCTCGAAAACTGATAGAGGAAATAATATAAAAACATAAGCGTGTTTTTTAAATAATATGGGCAATGAAATGAACAAAAAGTTTTATTGTTGGTGAAATAATACTTTTTCACTTATAGGTGTTTTAAAAAAAAACTTGAAAATTTATGCAAAAAATGTATATATGCGCATATTTTTACCCATGACTAGATTTTATTTCATTTCATTCATCATTATATTCTATAACTTGTGTAAAAAGGAAAATAAGATTTTTATTTTGTGTAGGGTGTTTACCGTTTTGGTTAAATTTCATTAAAATTGACTATAAATTTTCCCATTTATCAGAATATATTACATTTTCAAATAATTGTTTTTGTATTTATAGTGTTTATTACTAAAAATACATCTAAAAACCATAAACAATTTTTTTTTAATCCCATTTTTCAATTTTCTTTCTTTGAACGTAGTCGGATAGCTTAAAACCATAATTGTTAAATATATCAAAGCATGTTGATTCATCATTAGAAGGATTTTTAAAGAAAATAGTAGTTATGTTACAAACTTTCGACAAACAATCTTTGAAAAAAACACCAATAATAACATGTTTGTGAGTGTATTTATAAAATTAAAAAAAATATTATCCCCTAATTATCTAAAAAGTTTGAACTAAGCTGTATCAAACAAAACAACAACCGGCAGTCGATCGAGCATTTAAAAAATAATCCGATGTTTCCCATCTTCATCAATTTCATTAAAAAAATTTTTTACTGTTAAATGAAAGGATTGCAACGATTACTGAAAAGCGGGACCGAATTACTTAATAAACTTCTTGTAGCTTAATGTCACTTCACTTCCCGTTAAGATGAGCAGAAGATTTTCATCTGACGCGCGCGAACGCATTCTTTGCTCCAGTGAAGCACGAATTCATTCCTGCGAATAGAATGGAAAGAAGAGGGAAATTGTTCGTGTTCTTGTACGTAAATGTTCAACAGGAAGCGCAGTTAACAGAATCCTACACCGTGTCTACTTTCCCATAAGAAAACAACGGTAAAAAGGATTTCCCTTCCTCGACGGAAACCTCTATGTTACGGTCACAGGGAAAACCATTTGTGGTGTTCCAAAGAGAAACTTTCTAAGCATCGGCTTTCACCTCCATTGAACCCGAAAAGTTTTTAGGTCTTCTGGAATTAATAGGCAGAAATAACGGAAATAGTTTTATTGATTATCTAGTTTATAGACTCAATTAATTTTCCTTATAAAATACTTATGATATTCAAATACGATTTTTCATTTTATAAATATTCGTAAAAAAACTGCATAAAAATATTGCTCACGTCAACCAAACGATTAAAAAAATATTTTCAAATTAAAGAATTCAATTGTTTTATCATTTATTACTCAAAAGAATAATTTCCTCTGATATTAGGAATTTTAGTTGCAAGCAATAATGAGACGATTAGTTGCAAACGATTCAGTGAAAATGATAAATAAGACAAATATAAAAAATGTTCTGGAAGAATATTACTATTATTATTTGGATATGAAAATAAATTTACTAGTAAGAGCTATCACGAATGGCTCAAATTTTGATTGATGCGCAATTTATTTTGAAAAATAATTGTCAAAAACGAATTTCATTTCAAGAATATTTTTTTTATCTAAGCATCTTCAAGATTTCAATTTTAATTCTATTTATTAACGTATTTTTAAAATTTCAGTTTTATTTTTCTGTTGCTTCAATCTTTCTAATAGTTTGCATAATTTATCATTTTGATTTTTTTGTACTTCTTTTTTATTTTTATTTTGAGAAGCCGTTTAAACTCATTTCTTAAATTCTAAATAACCAACATTTAGAGTCAAATAAGGTAATATCACGCAATGTACCACGCGATTGTTTTCACCAAAAAAAAATGTGAGTAATGACTACTTGTTACCTGCTGGATGAGATATCGGTTTCACTTTATATTTTTTCTTCTTTATTATTACATCTTTATTTATATTTCTTCAGTTTTATTAAAGGGAACCGATTTACTTTTTAAAAATAATTTTCAACCTCTAGCTTTCAAATTAAGACTCTTATTATATGCAATAAAAATAACTTAAATTCACAAATATTATAAGATCTATCATTTTTCAATACAAAAGGCATTTTTTAGTTAGTTTAGCTACTTTTAACCGAAACAATATCTGCTGAATAACTAAATTCTATGCAGGGAATTACCATTCGGTGTGACAACTGGTCTGCAATATTACACATTATCAGTTTTTTTTTTTTTTTTTTCAATGCATCAAGAATCTAAATTTTGAAAATTACAAAGATGGTAGCGAATTTATATACTTAATATTTTCTGATGAAACTTTTAAAAGCTGTACGGGTTTGGAAGGTAAGCTATCATTAGTTCTGTTATCTTAATTTAATAATTTTTGTTATTTAAAAAAACTTATTCTTCATTTCAATAAAATATTCGAATTTTATATCATAATATAATAATATTTGTATTTATGTTTAAAAAGTTCATAAAAAACAGCTTTTTTACTCTTAATTCACAAAACTTTAGCTCAAAACCACATGCAAGGTGCTTTCCAATCAGCATAAGGAATTATCCGCTACTGAGAGTAATATTTCGAAAATTTGCTCCTTATAAATCTGATTTTCTTTTAACGTAAACTTTTTTGGAAAAAAACTGCTCTCATCTTGAATTTGATAATTGTACAAGCAAATATTGGAAATTAATCCGTGAAAAAGCCTCACTAAATTCAACAATTAAAATTTTTCCTTAGTATCCGAAATTCCTCCTATCTCCTCTTTATATTTTGAGCAAAAGTAATTTTTACGTATTTTCAATAGAAGTATTTTAAACACGAACAGTTCTGATTATATATTAACTGTACAAAAATAATATTAAATGTAAAATTCTTAATTGTGTTCCAGTACTATTCTAATTCCAGATCTTACTTTTTAATTAATAAAAGAAAGTAGAAAATTTTTAATTAATTTTTTATGTGAAGAAACACTATCAATGATTTAGTCAAAAATTAAAGGCGGATTATCGGATAAAAAAAATTTTTGACATCATTTTTCTGTAAAATGAATTTATTTGCTTACTCTTAATAATTCATTTTACACAGTTTGTATTTTTTACTCTCAATCAATATATGCTGTTGAAAATCTAATATTTTTATTTATTAGAATGGCAACGTTGTTTAAGAAATGTTTTTAATTGTTTCTTGGTTGTTAACTGATAGCAATTTGTAGTTCAGTACCAAAAAGGAATAAAATCAGGTTTAATGTATATCCTTTGGGATATTGTTTTTCTTTTTTTAATTTAGAAAGTGAAAGGAAACTGCGATTTTCCTTAGACAGATTTAATATATGTATCGATTGTCGACCAAACGGCATTTTTTCGTACAAATTTATTTCGCAATAAATTATGTTTAGTTTTAAAATTGCAAAAGAAAAAATTCTTTAATATAAATAAAAATCGCACAAAGATTAAAATATTTTTATGAATATATTCTTATATATTAAACTTTTCAAATGAATTCTATCACGAATTTGATCTCTTAGTAGACATAATATTCTTCTACAAAAAAAAAAATACTTAGGAAAAGCGGTCTAATCTTTAATGAATGAATCTTAATTTTAATAAATGCATTGTCACAAAAAGAGATGCACTGTACATGTGCATTGTAACAAATGGAATGAAAATTTTTGCGCATTAATCATGCGTTGCACTGTGCTCATTTAGTCAAGAATATTTAATGTACCGATATTTATTGAATAACAAAAAATAACACATTTTTTTATTCTTTAATTTTGTTGTTTTTTGATAATGGCGTCAGGAATTATAATCCAAAAATATCATTTTATACTATCTTGTAATAAAAAACCTTATCTGTTGAATATTTTGAATTTGATTTTCAAGTTTTTTTCACAAAATTCCATTACATTATTCAAAAATATATTTTTTTCATCATAGACAGAATGATTAGAAGAAAATTAAATATAAAAGATGTCCATAAATTATTTGTCATATAAAGATTTATCATAAATATTACAAAATAAGAGACAAGGGAAACATTTTACTAAATTTTATTTAAAAATTACTTTTTTTATATTATTAAACTTTAACTTAAATATCATTCATAGTTATCATTTCTCTCCAAACGTTACTAAGCATTTATGCAGTTACAGAATCTGTAACCGTTTTAATTCTATTTCTTAATTTTTCGGAACTGCAACACGAACTCGATTTTCAGATATATTCCATTAACCGCTTAACCGTTTTGTTCGAATGCTATATATGCATTGATTTATCGAATTTTGATAGTTGTAAGCAAAACTTAAACCCTTCATAACGATTATAATTCAATATTAAAATTACTTCGAATGCATAGATCAGTCATATATTCAATGGATTTCTGTTTGAATCAAAATAATAAAATATTCCTGAAATAGAAAGTATCATCTTATTAGATAGTAAAGAAAACAAAGAAATTAAGGGGTTAAAAAAATACGTCCATAAGTTATTCAGCGTATAAAGATTTGTTGTAATTAATACAGATTTAGTGATGGTGGTAAAATTTAAAAATTAAAAAAAAATTATATTATTATACTTTGACGTCAATGTCATTCGTTGCTTGTAGACTGTCAAGGGCATTTTTGATTACTTTTCAAAAGTTTGATATCACTTATGTCAGCATAATATATACACACATTTTAATTCGGTTTCTTAATTCATCGTATTTGGGGATCTATGTAGCCTAAACTTGTATTTCCAGGTATACTCCCGTAAAAGAAATCGAATGGTGCTAAATCAGGAAAACGTATAGGCCATGAAAGTGGTTCTTGTTTCGTCAAAGAAATTCAGTAAATAAGCAACTCAATGGCAGTAAGACCCCATTTTGATGGAAAGGAAGAGTAAAATATATTTGCTTTTGCTTCAAGGGCACCTGGCTCGCCCCCTAGATGTAAAATCAGTGATACTCAACTTTTGTTTGTATATTTAGCGTTACACTTTAAACGATTTCAAAATGTGGAGGCACACAAAGAAAAAAATTAGTTTATAAGTTGATTACTTATCTATAATTCACTGTGTAAAACACTTTTTGATAACAATTTTGAAAGTACAATAAAGTTATATATTATTTTTTACCAAACCAACGGTACTTGTATAAAGGGATTAATTACAAGGTAATAATAAGAATACTTTTAATGAGAAATTTGAACTTGATGTTTTTGTATGATTTCATTTATATTTCGTCGTAAAACTGACAATGTTACTCTTATATCCTCTTCTACATTTAACAGTCTCGATCTTTCTTCTTTTTTATGTTGAATAATACAGAAAATTCGAATTCACATAAATAAGAATGTAGAAAATTGTAAGTAATATTTTAAAGCTTCTTATGGCTATCATGGGATAATCGTTTCTATTGTTAATCCAAGATAAATTAATTGATTATTCCAAATACATAAAATTAAATTATTAAAAAGATATTTTTCTTAATTTAATTTCGCTTTTTAAAAGATATTATTAAAAAGAGAAAATAGTTCTTCCACTTCATTCAAAGTTAATTCAAATACAATATTCGTTATCACAAATGGATTAACCGAATCAAATTCTTTAAACCTAAATCTCGAAAATAATTAATAATCTCTTATCTAATGTTGTTAAATGGTAAATAATAATTTTATGAACAGTTTTATTGGCTGGTACATACACTTTTTTGATGGCACACTTCAAGAATTTAGCGGCAGACGAAAGCTCCGTTGCACATTGGTCGAGAATCAGTGTGTAAAATAAATGAAATTGTTTTAACAATCAATTAATTGAGAATTCCGTTCTCGGAGTTATATAATTATATCTGTTTCACCTTTGAACTATCGGAAAACTGAACATTTCTCATAACCAGAGAATGTGCAATATTTTTTTTACGGCATGACGCCATTTTGTCTGTAAATAAACAAGTTTTCCCAGTTGCCATTCGCCAAAAGAAGAAACAATTAAATATTAATTAATTCCTCGATTATGTTAATATAAATCATATTCTCAGTTTAAAATTATGTTTCAGTTTAATTTTGTTATTATATAAATTATTTATCGACATTTAGTGATAAATTAATTATGCTCCAAGCAATTAATTCCTTGATTATGTTAATATAAATCATATCCTCAGTTTAAAATTGTTTCAATTTAATTTTTTATTATATAAATTATTTATTGACATTTAGTGATAAATTAATTAAGTTTCAAGCAATTAATTCCTTCATTATGTCAGTATAAATCATATCCTCATTTTAAAATTATCATTCAATTTAATTTCGTTATTATAAAAATTATTTATTGGTATTTAGTGATAAATTAATAAATAAACCCAGAGAATGACAATAATAAAAACATTTTTAACATCTTCAATGCACAGAATGGTCATTTCAAACCATTTTTACAAAATCGAAGGGTTATTTTTTTTTTCTTTAAAATCAAGATATATTGAAAAGAATTAAATAAGCAAATATATTTGGAAAAAACAATTTTTCCCCTAAAAAGAAATAATTTATCGTACCTCGTAATTTTGAAAATAACAGAGCTTTCTTTGCATTTAATTCTTAAGGGCGAAAGTAAAAAATTGAAATTCACTTAACGAACAAATTAGCTCACATTTATATCCATTTCGAAAGTGTTTTAAATTTTATTTATTTATTTTTAAAAGCAGGTGATACTTCCTGGTGAAAGTCCTTCATTCAAGTAAGCCGCTGACGAAGAAATTGTGATAGTGGGACAAGTATGCCTCATTTTATGTGGGAAGAAAAAAAAATGTAATTAATCTACTGGTATGCTCTCATTTTCAGATACTTCATAAAGGTAGCCGGTTTCAATGTAATGGGATTAAAAGCGATGATTAATTTGAATTTTTATTCAATCGTATTTTATTGAATCATATTGGTTTGTTTCAATTTAATGGGATTAAAAGTGAAGATTAATTTTTATTTTTATTCAATCGTTTTTTTATTGAAACATATAGGTTTATTTAATCGTTATATTTCATATATATATGATTAAAATGATGATTTTGTTCGAAATAATGTTTCTGCTATAGCATGATTAATATGAGATAATTCAATATTTCTGTTATCATTTAAAAGTTAATTTTTATCTATTAAAAGGAAGTTGAAATATATTGTATAAAGATTAAAAACTAAAAATTAAAACAAATAATTTAACGAGAAATTTTCTTTGTGTAAAATGGCAGGGAAAAAAAGCAATTTGAATTCCTTTAATCTTTTTTTCCAATATTTCCAATATTTTATATCTATTAGAACGAGAGAATTAAATATATATGATGCATGTGATTAAAATTATAAAATAGTAAATGATAATGTAAAATATGTAATGAAATATATAAAATATATAATGTAAATAATTAATGTCAAATATAGTTTAAAATATTTTGCAAAATTACAAGAAAAAATACAATGATGTAAAATCGATATGAATAAACATAATAAAATTTAAAAATAAAAATAAAAACATTTTTACTCATATAAAATGGTGGTGAAAAAAGGCGAATTTGAATTCTAAAATTTTTATTCCTAATCAGACAATTCGTTTAAATAAATATGATTCATGTGTTTAAAATAATACGATAATAAATAATATGAATGTAAAATAAAGTTTAAAATATTCTGAAAAATTTATCAAAATTAGAAGAAATGAAGCAGCATAAAACTGATATCATTAACAGATTTTTAAAAAAAAAAAAGAAATTAGTTCTTTTTTTCTTTATATAAAATAGCGGGAAATACGCGATCTGGAATTATATACTTTACACAGTTTTATTTCTAATCAAGCGAGTCAATGAAATAAATATGATTCATGCGATTAAAATAATACAATAATAAACAGTTTTGGTGTAAAGTATAATTAAAAATGATTTGGGAAAATTTTTAACATAATTAAGAAAGAAATACACTGATTTAAACTGATATGAACTAAATTTTTAATTTTTAACCATAAAGTGTTTCAAAAAAAGGCTTTTGAGCAATAATTTGTTTCGAAGCTATTTTTTCAAAAAAAAAGAGTTAAAATTTCATTAATTTCCAAGCATTAAATTATTTGACAACTTCAAAGATCTGTTCCACAGAGAGTTTGATTGATTATGTTTCTTTTTGCATGATATTTGCATTAGTGTCGCAGTTTACGAATAATATCCAGACTATGAATAATATTCCATTAAAAATAGCCAGACCCATCAGTTGTTGCAATATCATGGAATTTTTATTGTTTGCTAATCAATTTTGAATTGAATTTAACTAGTCATTTGCCACAGAAAGTTTCTTTTATTCATAATTTTTTTTATCTTTATTATTATTAATTTCCCAATTATTGAATTTAATTTCTTTAAAAAAATAATTTAAAAGAATATTTGATACAAAATTGTGCAACTTGAGCATTCAATATCAAAATAAATCAGATTCCAATTTTTTGTCTTTCTTTCGTGAACAAAACGCAAAGAAGCAATGGGGTTAATTAATGCTTATATCATTCCAATAAAGTTATTTTATTAATACATTTCAAATATATTAATGATTTTGATTATTACTCCGATTTAATTTTAGATACCAACTGCTATTAAATTAATGACTTCTATTCGGTGGTTATGACTTTTTATGAAATAATTCCATAGCATGTGACGATATTCTTAAAAATTATTTGCTAATTATTTTGAGTAACTATTTAGAATTCCAGAATCAATAAATAACACCATTTGTAATGTTTAAAAGTGTATTCAAATCTTCGTAACTGCAAAACATATCTAAAAGACATTAATAAAAAAAATACTTGAAAAATCGTTTCCGTGAAAACAAATTACTCTGGAAACATCCATTCATATCATCTGATTTAGATACTGCTTATAAAGAAACGAAAAAAAGTCGTTTGCATATTTAGAGTAGGTTTTAAATAAGAAAAGAAAAAGCGTAATCAGTTTTATTTATTTATTTATTGTTACAAATAATTCAAGTTCGCATTCTGATAAAAGCAGAATGAATCAAGAAAATATAACCAATCATTCAATAAATAACGATAGAAGATTTGTTCTTATTTCAATTCTGTGTTCAAAACAACTGATTTTGTCACATTTATATTATGTTTATTAAGATGCTTTGAAATGAAGAAAAGAAAATTAGGAAAATAAACAGCCATGTTTTTATAAATTCTGTTGAAAAATAAGAACAGATTTACAGATTTTTCTCTTCAGCAGTCAAATTATATTGACTTCATAAAGGAAACTAAATTACTTTTCAGAATAGGAGAAATATAAAATAGCTATTAGCCAAAAATAAAATATTAAAATTAAATAACCGGCAAAAAATTGAGATTCTTTGAGTGATTGAGATTTTTTTTACAATATTTTCAGAATAATTTAATTTTATACTTTAATGCAGTTTACAAGAGCTGTTTTATTATTGATAGATAATTTTAAATCACAAAGAATCTGTTGTTCAATACGGTATCGTGAAGGAACT
>JAPMOQ010038674.1:0-18183 GCA_026543055.1 Argiope trifasciata
GCCTTGACTACAACAGGCTGAGGAGCAAGTACGGGAACTGGATGGATAGGTTTAACTGCCTTGACTACAACAGGCTGAGGTGCAAGAACGGGAACTGGATGGATAGGTTTGACTGCCTTGACTACAACAGGTTGATGAGAGTTAACCAGAACGGCTGCAGGGTTTTGATTGGCGGTGCCTGGTTCATTGGTGTTGACCTGTGCTCTGAATCCAGCATGATCAGCGACGTAGTTGACATTACGAACGATTCCCCTGGCATCTTTAAATCCATAGCTTCCCACTACACCTCCGAGTCCATTTCCTTTTTCTTGTCTATATTGGTCACTGTGGTGATCCCTGATGGCATACCCGAAGTTGTAAGGCTGAGCATGAGGAAGGATCTAACAAAACGATTGAAAATGTAAAATATCGCCCACTATATCAATACACATCAATTGAATGAATGTAATATTATTTGACCTATTAACAAGTATTTTTTGTATATCTTGTTAATAATATAAGAGAGCATATTACTAAGTGTCCATCAAAAAGCATAAAATTGTCAGGACTTAATTAAGAAACAAGAAGGTTTTTATTTATTTTTTAATTTTTCTCTTGTATAATTTTTAATTTTTAAACCAATTATTAAACATATATAATATCAATTCAGTTTCAATCTAAATTAAAGAAAATATTAAAGCTGGCTTTTATTTTTATTATAAATTAATGTAATACCATTATTCACTCGTAATCTTTCTTGAGGTTTTTGTCTTGCTGAATATTTATAAAAAATATTTTTATAGTCTATCATTAAGACGTCTTTAGCTTCAGCTCAAAATTTAGCTTTTAAAACGATGATGATGAAATAAATTAATTATAAACTTATCGAGTGTTTACAAAGTTGCCAAGAGTTTGTCATTAATTATGGTAAAAATTATTACACTTGAGGTAATTGTAATTATGAATCTCCATTAAAATGCTAAAAAAAAATTAAGTTATTGGATTGAATCATAGATCCGCATATTTATATTGAAAATTTTTAATTATTGCACAGTTTACTATTTAAATTAGAGATTTAACTGTTCGCAAAATAGTTGAACTGAAATGACAAACTAAAAATAGTTAGTATTAACAACAGTAATAAAAGAATGTTCATAGTGTTGTGCGTCGTTTCATAGCCACAAATTTAGTTTTTATCCCAAATGGTTTCATCAAATAAAATGTATCATTTTTTTTATTTTATTACAAAGCCATTTAAAATTTTATCTAAATAAAGCTTTAATTTCCAAATTATGTATTTTAATCCTAAGATGTGAACTACCGTATTCCGAGTTTTAATATGAACCATAAAAAAATGTACTTTTAGTAGTAGTATTTTGAAACCAATTCAGTTTCAATTTTAACTAAAGACCATATTTATCTATACTTTAGTTGATATTTCAATATCTTGGTGATGTTTTTGGTTTGGTAACTAGGATTTAGAACACCAAATTATTCTGAATCAAACTTGACTATACGTGCTTTAGGAAAAACATTGTTTAGATTATCCCTGGAATTGCTATTTAATTTTAAGCTTGGTTATTCTTTATTTTTTATATCGATTTTTAGAAATTTATGAGTTATACACAAAACAGAATTCTAAAATTCAAAAGTATTATGATTTATTGGATCAAATAATTGTAATTACTTTTAAGTAGTTCTAATCCCCTCTTTTTAAATCGAAAGTTTATGGAGCTTGATATCCTAATTTATATTTTATTTCTTTATCAAAAAAAAAAAAAATAAGAATTATGTAAAAATTTGGTATAAGCTAGATAAAATTAGCTTTAAAAATGCTTATTTTTTCATACTTACATGTGGCAAGATTTGGGAGGCTTGAGATAAAGCCACGCAGGAAAGTACAACTAGAAAAAACATCTGAAAAAAATTATTTAATAAATATATCATAAAGGTTTTTTAAACACAAGCATGCCATTTTTTATAAGAAGATTATTTATGTGGCTAAGATATATAAATATATATATACATATACATAAGGCTCTACTTTCTCAAAGAGTTTTACAATTAAAAAAAATGCTGCAACTAAAGCAAAAAAAAATGCTGTTGTAATTTCAAATTTGATCTATAAAGAAGAAATTCTTTAATATATTAAAAGACTGTTAACTATTGTTTCATTTGATGAGAAGAATATTCATTTAACCATGAGTTTAAAATTCATTTATTCATGATGTTCATTGATGGGGATTGAATCACGTGGATGTTTCATTTAATTATAATAAGAAAGTCTTTAAAAATTTTCGTTAATTTGAATTATTTTAAATTACCTAACTGAATGCAAATATGTTAAAAACAAGTAAATGTTTGCTTTTTAAAAAATAATCTAGCGTTTAAAATAATTCTTTTGGGATAATCATTCAAATCTGACGGTGAAAATTGGCTTTATAAGTAAACAAGATCTAACTTGCATGAAACATACGATGATTGTGGTACGGTTGTATTTGATCACTTCCAAGAGGACTTCTGGAGTTCTATTTGTTACTAAGAATTCTTTCGATTATCGCTTGGACCCAAAGGTTCTTGGTTTTAAAATATGTTATAATTTTAAAAATTATTTAAGTATATCAAAGCCTTAGAGAAATTCTGAAAGTTTTGGTTATAATTAAAATTAAATTTAAATTCATTTAAACGAAAATATTCATCAATTTTAAATTAATAGGCTATCACTAAATTAACTATTACAAATTATTATGTATTCAAAATTATTAAGTTATTCATTTTTCTGAAGGTTGCGCTTAACAACAAAATGAGATCAACAATTAACTAGACTTTGAAATAGTTGATATAGCTTAAAATTATCACACACTTTCCTTAGATATTTAGTGAAATATTGATTTCATGAAATGAAGATTATTCACATTCTTCGTGATGTCGCATATTAAATTTTTATGTAAAAGCATCAACTTTTTTAGTTGCACTTCAAAATTATTTCTTAACTTCAAAATTAAATTAAAATTCGTTGAATTCAAAATTAAATTCTATTTTAAGTTATACATAGATATATAATGACAGTTTCACCCTGAATCTTAAAAACGGGACACTCTTTGCTTGTAAAAGAAAACTAGTGAATAATTAATATGAGAAGAAAACTAAACTAATGTTGAAAAAGAAAATATACAGAAAAACATAACTGTTCTTACTTTTGCAGATCTTCAATTGTTTCTGAATGATTCGTTTGATTCTAAAACCACGTATTTATACTTGATAGTCTGCAATGAAGGTGAAATGAAGCATTTCATTTTCTTGTCATTTTTCTAGGTCACAGTCTTGACATTGTTTAGTTTCTCACCGAAAGAAGTTACAGAAAAGCGGATTAACCTTCAAATATAAAAAAGCATGCATTCACTGATGAGTATCTCCAATGTTTTTCAGGCTTCATAACTCAAATCTCACTGATAATATCTTTTACGATAGTGAAACCAATGATATTGAAATACTTTCCATTTTCATTAGGTTGAAATACTTCGAGCGAGGAATATTTATGATTAAACTGTGTAGCAATCCTTGTTTCTTCAATGACATCAAATATTTCCGGTTATTTTACATAATTATCAGTTGTGTCGCAGAAATATGTTTTTTCGCTTCGTAAACTTTTCAAATATTTGCTTTTTCTTGAAATTCATATTCATGAATGATCAAAGAAATGATACTATTCTTGTCAATTATTTAGCTTATAATAAGTCTCTATCTCCATTTAATATAGAAAATTCCTAGGAAAACATTTTTAAAAAAGCTTCCTTCTTTTGACAACACACCCATATAAAATCTTAGGTTTCTTACTGTTCAGTCGTAAGGATATTATGTCTTAGCATTATGCCATTAACAATAAATTTTTCATTTTAAACATGAGATAATATATCTACATGAAACCTAGATTTACTCCTAATTAATTACTCTACATAAATTATATCAACCTATCCACCGAAATAGAAGAATCTCTACCCAACATTGATATCGCACATAACCAAAGATTAAGAATTGTCTTTGCGACCACATTTCTATTTATAAAGTTATTTCCTTTATTATCATATTTTTTCTACACTAAGATATTCAAACAGATAACTACGTTGAATATTCAATTTATTATTTTTATTATTTTATTTATGTTTTGAGAAAAAATTACGGCACTTTTTTTATGTAATGCTCTTAATGTTTGAACAGTTTTTTAAAAAGAATAAAATTGTTAGAATTTTCTTTCTAAGTATGTTGTTTGGGAAGTTGCATCAATCTTTATATTTGCATTTATATACGATTTAATGCTATTTTACAATTTTTAATGCTATTATTCTAAAATTTGATATAATTTCTGCATTTTAGATCTTCCCGAGTCTCAAAATGAAATAACGTCTGTCTGTCTGCTTGTTTGTCTGTGTGTCCAACCATAACTCAAACCACTGTGAACAAGACAGTTGAAACTGACGTTTAAAGACATTTATATCTAATATTTACATTTTATTAGGTGTCGAGCAGAGGAAATGTGTTCTTCCAACTGCCTGGATAGAGATTAACAAGGTAACTACAAAACATAAGTCCTTCATAGATAAAATTGGGCAGATACACTTGCCATCTTAAGTGCGGATATTTCTTAATTTAGAGCCGAATATCTTAAAGATTTGATCATTTTTTGATTACGTTCACATACATACAAACGCGTGAATTCAATGCATAATTCTTCATATCTTAAACATGGGAAATTTGATGTGTGATTTTGAGACTACTATTGTGTTTCTCTATCAAACTGTGGTTTCTTTTGGCAAGAAAATATGCACTAGGTTTTCATTCTTAGGTAGCAACAACATTCCAGCGATTATTTTCCAAAAACTCAAATATATTGCACTCAGATAGGAACTATCAAAAATATTGTTTGCTAATACAATATTTGATTAACAATACACAGATGCATTTATTGGTGTGTATACGAGACATTTTCAAATAATAATTTCCTTTTTCTTTTCTTTTTTTCTTTTTGTACTTTTAGAGAAAAAAAATCAGATTTCGTACCAATTTGCGCACTTTTATATAAGTGCGCTATTTGGTTCTCAAACTTCGAACTTTACTTCTCAAATGCATATTAAAAATACGTTAGAAGCAAATTAAAATTTATTTATTAATATTTTGGAATATTAAATTTATTAGAAAGACGCAATCGCTTTAAATTTGCTAAAAATGCTCTGTAAACGACACCCAATACTCTAATTTTATAATAGAATAATTTGATACAGTTTTGGATTGCTTTTGTTCCTAGTACGGCAAGCAAACATTTTTGTTTCAATAATTTAATAAAAATGCTTTCTTTACTATATTACAACGCACAAAACTCTTATTTATGAGAAACTAAAAATATAAATCTGAGTATTCTTGACAATTATGACCTGTTTAATATTCATAAATTTATGCAAGGGGGCTATAACCTTTATTTAACTGCATATGCTGACTTTTTTCAAAGTATCAATGGCCCTTGTTAAATACTTAAAATTATGAATAAAATATTCGACAACAAATTTTCATGGCTATTGAAATATTTCTATCATAATCAAATGCAAATGAAAAATATCATTGCAGCCTCTAGATAAATCTGTTTTAAAGGTTCAAGTTTTAGCTTCGATTCGCTTTTAATAAATATTAATATTGGTGAATGAATATTTTGGTCATATCTTTCTATAGTCCATTAAAAATACAAACTTTAAATTTAAAAACTGAAGATTTGAAAATTTTAGATCCAAGAATGGAATAATCTATAGTTAAATGCTTAGATACAACACATTTTATGACTCTCATTCTTCTTTCAAATTGATTTTAATAATATCCTCACAAATAGTTCTAACGTAAAAAATATTGCAAAAAAAAAAAAAAAAAAAAAAAAAAAAACATTTTGTTTCAAGTCACCTATTATTTCAGCTTTTCGTATGCGATAACAATTAATTACTAACTAAAAGTAGTTTTGACCAAACTGGTATAAAATTTTCAAGGCATTTTAAACCAATCAAAATACTTGCACACGATGTTTGTCAGTTGCTTATATTAATAAAAAAATAACTACTCTGATATGAAAGTCAATGTGAAAATATGAAGAAAAAAAGCGATACTTTCTTCATATTTGAATGCGTTTTGAATATTATAAACCTTTCAATCAAATGAAAACCCGAAACTAAATTACTGTCAAAACGCTACACAAAAGTGTCGACGCCTTTTCTGTTTTGGAACACATAAAGTCGCTGGTCCACTAATCAGACAAAGCCTCCAAGACTATATTTCAAATTCAATAATTCAAACTTTCCACATTTTTACCTGTTTTTTAAATTCTTTTTTTTTCATCTATTCTTTGTTGACAGTATAGCATTCCTTGAATAATATAATGCCTATGTATTATGTTCAGTAGGATTATTTTTACTATTCCAATGAAAGAACATAGGGGCCGCGGTGGCCTGGTGGTAAGGTCTCGGCTTCGGAACCGGAGGGTTTCAAGCTCGAGACTCGATTTCACCGAAGAACCGTTGTGTGAGGAGGTCTGTTGCACGCTAAATCTGTCAGGCCAAATGTCCTCCCGCTGGTGTGGCGTGGTGTGGAGAGAGGGGTACCAGTTCAGGTGTCGTCCTCGTCATCTGCCCGTGGTTCAAAATTAAGAGGTCCGTCCCAAAATAGCCCTCGTGTTGCTTTAAAACAGGACGTTAATATAACTAAACTCAATGAAAGAACAAATATAATAATAGTGAGAAATAAGATTAGAAAATACCAATAACATTTTGGTTTTGATGTATATCTTAGCGATAATGTGAATCGGAATTTAATTGGATGGATCGTCGGAATTCGATATCCAGAATCCTATAGGAAATATAATAAAATATCCTTTTCGTTTTACATCATTTAGTTTTTCAGAGACTATCTTATAGGAAAGCAGAAATAATAAATAACACTATAATCAACATAGTAAGTCGTTTTCAATACCATATTGAATAATATTACTGTAATCTATAGAAAAATTGGTATGGAGTTTACATAGTAAAAACACTAAATCACAAATAAGTTCAAGAAGAAATTACGAAATCACAGATAATGAAATACAATCGAAGCTCAGACAGAAGCGTCACTTTCAGTAAATAGCAACATACAAACAGGCAATCACCATTAAACAGTTTCAAACAATCCAACACACTTTGAAAGAACTCAATAGAAAAGGCATATAGAAAGGAAGATCGTTTCAGCTGAGCAACTTTGGTTTTACAGCTTCCTTTAGGCGGTATCGAATGTTAATCCACAGTTATAAAGAACTTTTACGAAGCTGAAGTCCTAATGGATAAATCTGTAACTTCCTGTATTGCTACCAAAGTCCCCGAATTCATCGCCAAGACCAGACGGTCACTAGCTTAGCAACCATTATAATAACTTTATCTTCCTTATCCTGAAACTAACTGCTCAGGAAAGAAATGTTACTAATTTGTGGCAGTTGCCTTTCAATATTTTTGTGACAAGTTTTACGCAAGTCTGGTTTCTATATTTTTATATCTATTTTCATATCCAGTTTTAACCTGTTCACTGCAACGATTTACTTCTTTTGAATATTTAAGGAAAGGTGTCACTTGATTAGATAACAGATGAGAATCTCAAGCTGCGTGTAAGTTATGGTGATAAGAAGGTGGCAGATACTGCAATGAAATGTAAAAATGAGTCATATTATTATAAAAAATATTAATTATTTTGAAAATGTTTTATTGGTTACGCCAATAAAACATTGGACCTTTCACTGGGTTTGTTTTTGATACTAAATGAAAAAAAATTTAGAAAATGATGTTTAATTTTATTCAAATAAACTAATCCATATCCATGAAGATAAATTAAAGAGAACACTCTAAAAATACCTCATATATGACACTCTTGTAATAAAGCAATAAAATTAAAAATAAATTTGAATTGATTTATTTTGAGCTATTTTAGTGCAAATGTTATCTCTTTTGTTTCTAAATCAACAAAAACAACTAGAATATTTCAAGGCTTATGTTGGTCGAGTGTAAAAAGAGCGATCATTTGGTCTAAGAGCTTATCATCTAGTTTATCTTCCGTGCTATTTCCGAACAGATTTAATCGCTTTTGATTTTCAGTAAGCACATACAACTGGGATAACTCAAGGTCGATGCTGGTCGCTTGGAAAAAGAAAGATCATCCAGCTAGTATATGAAGCAATTTATTCTTTCTACCTATACGACTCTCTAATTCAAAATATCAGATTAGTACAGCTTCAATGCATATCAAACAAGAGGAGTTTAAAGTGAATAAAAAAGGGTTATTAAACGTAACATACTTTAATATGAGCACTGAGAATCTTTTGCCAATTGCAAATTCTCCCTTTTTTTACAAAAAGAAATTACTGCAGTAAACTGCTAAGCATTCTTACAAATTGTTTAATGTACGTCAACTTTGACTTCTAAAGTGAACTGAAGAAAAGTGAAAAAAATTATTAATCCCCGCTTTCGCATTGTCTTGAATATAATCTATATAAATTGAAATGAAAAATTCAATAATAATTTTCATGCGTGGCAAATTCAACCACGTAGTCTCTAACAGCCAATTTAATTAATAATTGCAACCTATAATTTATATCTTTATAAATTATATCCCAAAGAAATGGTATTATATCCAAAAGAAAAGGCAAATGTAAAAAAAAGCCAAATGGAAACTTGCATTTGCTACGTGTTAATTGATTTCGCAAGTTTAGATTCAATTTTATAATGAAATATTATTTTACTTAATATAACTAGAGCTTAAGAAAACAGAATTAATTCTATAACATTAGATTAATATTCAGAACACTAAGTCCTAACGAACTGGCAACAGACTAGAAACTTATGGATTATTTTTCTTGCGAGTGTGTAGTGCAAGCTCAGCATGTACTGTGCATGCGCAAAAAATGCTTAAATAATTCGTTATAATATTAAAACTACTCCAGAATTTGCTTACAAATTATTAAATAGTAGAGAAAGTTTTTGTGACATTTCTTGAAAACTGATTAGTTAATATATTTATAAATAAAAAAGGAAATGTCTCACCTCAAATTATAAATACTAGCTACCGTTTAGAAATAAAAGTTAAGTCCATGGATATTCTCAAAGCTTAAGGGCATTTTTATGAGATTTATAGAAACTAAATATTGAATCATCTTAAAATGATAAATTTTCTAGTATAACATTTTGTATAGATAATTTTATAACACAAATTCACTTATAATATGTTTTAGAAAAATATAAGTATACAATATATATAAATATTAATTTTTGCAGGACTTATGATATAGCATTTTATGCTCAGTCAATTAAGAAAAAAGATAACTAGGAAATTTTAAAACAGGTAATTAAAGTTCAATTTTAGAGAAAATGTGTTTGTTATAAAGCCTCCATATAAAAAAGTGATCAGTTAAAATCTTATTCATAATTATTTCTTACATTTGATATAATTATCAATTCAATTTTTTCTGCTTGTGCTTCTTAGCTACAGTATAGTTAATTTAAAAATACTTTACAGATGTATTAGTATTTTAAAAGACGAATATAAATATATATATATATATATATATATATATATATATATATATATATATATATATATATATATATATACATATAAATTTAGAGTTATGTATAAGTTGATCCCCATTGTTTAAAAATTGGTCAAAATACAAAACTTATTTATTAATTCAGTAACTTCGAAATTTTTTTATCCATGAAGGTTTGAGTATATCAATGAATAAGCTTTTCACCTACAAGATATTTGTTTTAAAACACTTTTTAGCCATAAGCCCTATTTCTTCTAGATTTCAAAACCCTGTCCTTTGATTAATATTTATCAGTTTAATTAGTATTTATCAATTTATTAAATACAAAAAATCAAATATATAAATATTTTTTCATACCTCTTAAATATAGTATATACAAGATGCTCCAGAGTAGCTTACTTATTTGAAGGCCAATAAAAACAAAAGTACTTCAGTTATTGTTTTAATACTTTTTTATTTGAGAATACAATATCCCAATTTTTTTTTCATAGAATTTTGAAAATGACATCGGTTAAATGGTGACCCCCATTGTGCATTCACTGATTGTCAATTTTTGAAGTTCGTGTCTACTCTTTGCAGCGTATCAATCGGTATGTTAGCAATGGCTTTGCGAATGTTGTTCCTCAGGTGAGCTGTTGTCCGTGATTGATCGCCATAAACCAGGGATTCAAAGTGCGCCTCACTGAATCCCTTGTTTATGGCGTCACTGAAAAAAAAAAAAAAAACAGCGTCTTCAGGCAGGCTGTCAACCAGCATTTCACGTGCATTTTATCGGGCAACAAAATTCCTTTCAGTTAATTCTTGCACAACAGTCAATTTATATGGATGAAATTGAAGGTCTTGAGGGAGAATTCGGCTAACAGTGGTGTCAGAAATTCCCAGAGTAGCTGCGTGTTTGCGAGCGGTTCACAGAACTGACAGCCTCACTCTTTCGATATTTTCCGGAGTTCTGATGGTCCGTTGATGTCCATTTCTGGGTTTAGCGGCACTTCCGAAATGAGATGACCCACGACAGAACCGAATTATGGCCAGGAATGAGTCTGTGAGGAGGAATTTCAAAGAGAACGTGGAAGGCACGTTGCGTAGGAACAATTGAGCAGCCGTTAGAAAAGAAGCTCTCATTGGCAAAGGCACGCTGTTCTCTACATCAGAGCATGATGACAACTGACTTTTTTAGTCAATTGCCACCATTGACATGAAACAAACTTAGGGACTTTTCCCTCCAATAGAGCCAGAAATCACTCCTCTACTTACCTAAATTACCGCATGGGAGTTTTTTCAAATAAGTAAGTTTCTCTGGCTCACCCTGTATTATAACATTTCTTAATTTCTTTTATCTCTTTAATTTTTTAACTGGCTGGTTCCTGCAGCAGAAGAAATAATTTTGGAATTATCATTTTGAATTCAAAGTAACTGTCTTGTTTAATTAGGAATGATAAAAGGAATAATATTTATTTTCGTATCTGAGATGTATACATTGATTGAAATTGAATTATATATAAAGCAGAAGCGTAAATAATATTTATTCTATTTTATTTTAACTTTAATATTCAGGACTTTAGCTTAGGTAATATTTTTTTGTTTTTCCGTTTTCAGTAGAAACATATAAATTTCTTTACTATTCGACTTGTAAGCATCCAGCATACAACTGGTTATGTGAAAAACGCGGATTTTTTAGGTTCAGTCAGCACACTTGAAGTTATTGAGCCTGATCCATGTTGATGATAATTGAAAATGCAAGTCGTATGGGGAAGTGCGGTCGTGTGAAATCAAAAGCAATGTTGGTGGAATAATGGGAATGACTGGTGTAAGCACCTTATCTCCAATCGACGTTCCCTAAAGGATAATTGTAAAGTTTCTTGTTTCATATTGATCTTTTGATTCTGATATTCTTAATCAGGTTGTCTTTTGCTTCTTGAGCAAAATTGATCTGGAGGCTCGAAATTGTGACTCAGGTGAATTTACAATTTTTAAACTATATATTTTATCGCTGTCTTGCCGTACCACGTTTGTTTGAGAAGCGCGAATTGGCTTATTTCTAGAGGTAGAGCTATTAGATTTATTTAGTAATGAACGTTTGGAGACATATTTTTTGTCTACGCAGTCAACATGATGTACATTGGTATAATCGAAATTTCATTTATAGATTCACTTAATAAATATTAAAATTACAGTTTCCATTAGAAAATTTTACTATATATAACTTACCTTAATCAGCATAGATAATAATAATTTTATTTAGTATGTGTGAGATAAACTTTGAATAATATGTGCGGCTGTCTGTAGACAAAATAGTGAGCACGCTGAATGGCAACATCCTGTGTGGAAGACACTGACTGACATCAAACATAGTAATTTTATTTTATTTGATATATGTGCGATTAATACCGACTGCGATATGCCTTTTACTGTTTGACTTTTGTCAATTATGAATTTTAAAACATAACTTTCGTGCGAGTGCAAGCAATAAGTTTTAAAAAGTTTCATCACAATTGGTTGAACGGTAGGGCAGTGCATTGGATGCGAATAAACAAATATTCATTTTTATATAACATATACGATAATTGTACTATGTCTATATTCTTCAGACAGGCGCAAGCAGCGAGTTGATCATTTGCATAGAAATCGATTGAATAGTATGGCAGCATATAAGGTCCAACAAATAAAAATTCATTTTTATATAACAGATTTATATATTCTTTTAGAATTGCAATGCTTGGTGTTTTTTGAGAATTGTAAGAGAATAAACATTTTTTGCAACTTTTGTGATTCGTTTAATATTTGTTGAGAATTCTCAAGATTAATGTTTGAAAATGTGATTAATCTTTTAAAATTCATTACAACACAGAAGATATATTTATGCAATAAAATCATTGGTATGGCTTGGTATAATTTTTAAAAAAAAATGTTTAATGCTGCAGAAGTGTTTATACTCTAATATTTCCAGAAGATACTGCAAAACACAGAATTTTTTTAAATGTTTAATTAAAATTTCAAATCCGTATGACTGGTTTGTCTAAAATTTGCTTGCATACTCTCTAATAAAACAATTACCTCAGAGAACGACTTGCATAGCAATTACGTACAATATTAACGTCTAGCTTGAATTTAGCATTCTTACTGAATCGATTGTATTTCTTTGGCGAGTTATTTGGTGGTTAATCCATAATTAATAGATGCGGTAAATAGATCTAAAATATTTTTTTATACTTTAGATGATTGTATTATGTGTAATTGCAAGCAATATGTTTTTGATGTTTGATCGGAATCAAATGAGAGGTACACCAGCGAATAAGAAACATACAACCATTCATTTTTCTTTATATAGATTACATATTAGATAATTTTACTATGCCTATAACCATCCCGTAACTGCTAGTAATAAATAGTCGAAGTTTTATCGCAATCAGATGAGCAGTGCGGCAGGGCATAAGAGATAAAATTCATCTTTATTTATATAAATAAATATAACTTTTGAAATTCTGTTAAAAATTATAAATTTTTTAAATGCTATTTTTACAAACATTACACACTTTTCATTAAATCTGAATATTTTAAAAAGCATAATTGCAAAAATGTAAGTTATTATCAGTTAAATCTGATTAGAAAAATTGATATCACTTCATCAAATATATTATAAAAATAACAGAACGCGTTTCTAAAAATAGATTAATTCTTGAATAATTCATTCATCTGACAGCAAACTGATAGCAATAGTTTAAATTACGTCATAATAGATAGCAATTACCTCAAATCTCTCTGCTAGTGTAAAAAAAAAATGAAAGAGAATGAAAATTATACTAAAACTGAAAAGTTTGCTCTGTGAAGTAAAAGGTCTAAAGGTACGATATGTTTGTTATTTAATGAAATTATTCCTTTTTCTAAAATATTTGAATAATTATATATAATAGATAATAATTCTTATAGAGTTCAAAGTTTTTTTATTTTAACTGGTTTTATAAATTTTAATTAAAGAATATATACAAATTTTAAATATAAATGTGTATTGAGAAATTTGAAAAGATCATTAAAAGTGCATTTGAAATTACTTTTATTTTCTATAATATTGGGAAGAATATTTATAAAAGTTAATATTATAAAGCGTCATAGAAAGATAAAGAATCATTATTAAGCGATATAGAAGCCTTAAAAGAACCTGCTCAAAGCGACGTAGAAATATTTAAAAAAAAACTTTGTAAAGCAATAAATAAGCATAAAAGAAACTTTATAAAGCTATATATAAGAATAACGGATCTTTATCAAGCAATATAGGATAAAAAAAATCTTTATAAAGCGATATAGAAGGATAAAAAAGGAATTTTTCGCCAACTCAAATAGTTATTAGAAAAAAAGTAAGGTGCATAAAACTTTGTGTCTCGCAACTGAAATTTGATTAATTTTTTTAAAGTAAATAAATCTTTCTATAACAATTATAAATATTTAAACTTAAAAGCTTTGAAAACAAAGCATTAATGAAGTGTAAATTTTATTATCTTGATTCCGGAAATTCATTAAAGTATTCAAAAAGTTAAATTGTTGAAGAATATAAAAGAATTACTTGCTAACGAAAAGAATTATGTTCATAATGCCACAGAGTGCGTAAAATTTTATGCTTTAAAATTCAAAATGGGTTTCATATGTTAAGTAAATCAGTCTCTCTAATAGACTGTAATTATAAATAAAAGAAAAAAATACCAAAGTTAATAAAAAGTTAAAGTTAAGTAAACTGAAAATTTATCACAAGACAATTAAAATTAAATTATTACATGACAATTAATTTATTGCAAGACAATTAAAAATTACAAGACAAAAGAATAAGTGGAATATACATATTCCAATCAGAAATTCTAGCAAAAAATAATCTGCTTAGCAATCTTTGATCGACGGCTATGTTTAAACCAAATGAATAAATAAACGAATTAATTAAGCTTTATAAAGCTAAGTGAATTAATATTATTTATCTTGATTTAAATATAGCAGGAAAGATCTTAAAATGTTTTTTGCTATTTTAGTAAATTTTTCATTGCTTTTTTTCATTTATGTTCACGATGATTATCAAAAATAAAATATACATGGAACTCTGAGAGCTTACTTAGAATTAAAAAATGCATTTAATTTCAGATGTTCGTTTTCGTTGTACTTGCTTGCATTGTTTTGGCTCAGGCTAAGACTCACGGAGAAGTGAGTATATCTTATAACTGTAAGATATAAATAATAATAAACATAATATTATAACTAGTAAATAACAGCATTTTAAAATTTTAATTAGATATCTAAGGAGGATTTCAGAAGGAAAAAAAGTATAAAATGGACGTTATGATAAAAATATTTCGATAAATATTTAATAAATTAGATTTAAATTCTTTAAATAACAAAAGAATTATATTTTTTATTTTATATTAATTTTATAAAATTATACATTATCTTTTTTAAATTATATTAAATCCAGAAATTTTATTTCATTTTTCATTTAATTGAACTATTTCTCTGTCAAATTGTTCGTTGTTATTTGCAGTCTTATAATGCCACTTTTTGATTCCTCTTATAAATTTCATTTCAAAAAATTAATGAGTCAAATGCTTCTTCCTTAGATTAAAAAAAATTAAAAATGGAAAAACAATGAAGTTTTAAATCATAAAATCTATTTTGAAAAATTTTGCAAAAACCTTTTTTAAAGGTCAAAATTTAGGAGCATAGTGTATGACCATTAAATTGGTATTAGTAATTTTTTTCAAATTTTAAAAGGACATAATAATTTATAACAATCAAGCGCATTTGGGATTTATCTTTCTGAAAAATCTTAAAGCGATAAATTCTTAATCCGTAATTTTCTTTAAAAAATGTATTCGAGAAAGACATTCCCATTGTTTACAATTATGCCAAGAACAAATTCAACTGCTGTATGAATTTCCGAGCGACAACATGTACACAGCAGGGTGGTTGGATCTTGACCCCCTGGAGGATACATAAATAGGTGGATGTCTGGTCATAACATCGATGACAGGATGTACTTCCTTAGGGAAGGGATATACTGTGGCCAGTGATGACCTTTAGGACTCAGCCATGGTTCCCACCAATGTTGCTGTTACGGTGGTCCGGTCATTCAGTATTTTCGTCATCTGACCGTGGTTCAAAATTACGAGGTCCGTCCCAAAATAGCCCTCGTGTTGCTTTGAAACCCTCGTGTTGCTTATAACTAAACCAAACCAAACCAAACCATTCAGTATTTATTATTCTTCAGGAGATCAGAGAGTCTGTCATATGACAACTCACAGATGCCTATTTTTATTATTAGCATAGGTAAACTATGGAACTAGATAATGAAATTTATCATATGTTAAAGGGCGCTATTTCACTATTGAGAAATTACTTCAAAAAGTACTATAATTCAGATTTAAACTAAAATTTTAAATCCGGCAACACGTGGTATTTTTAAAAATTTGATTTTAAAACTTTTAACAGCCAAGAATAAAATGTTTTTTTCATAACATCAGGTATGCAAAACAATTTTTCGTTTGTAAAGATATATTAAATATCATAAGTTTCATTATATAGCCAATATTTTTCATTATAATACTGTGTGGGTGGCGACTAAGCAATAACAAGCTCGTGTAGTTGATATTTGAGAATTTAATGAGTGGTAATATAATTACGTTAATGATGATGCACAAATTATGAACAAATTGAAGATGACACATTTATATAATGTGACTTACGATAAGGAGGTTCAGAGCAACATTAAAATTAATCTTTTAATACTTCTTAAGAATTCGTCTTCACATGGCCACAACTTGGCGTCAACTGTAAGTAACTCCTGTTTCCTCTGCCAGTGGAGCTGCTGAATTGTGGGGAAGTGAGGCACCGATCAGTACATACTATATTACCATATTTATGAGTGGCAATACTATATTACCATATTCATTCTACATTATGTTTATGATATTTTGTTCTGAAAATTCAACAAAGTTTCAGAATTTAGTAAAGTTTTTTATGAACACTTTTAGCAAAATTTTAGTTTATTACACTAATATCTAAGAGACAGTTAGGTCTGGTGATGACGGAAATTCCTCAACGCAATATATATTCCAATATATATGCCGATATTTTTCTATATATCATTATTTGTTTATTGCCTTTATGAGTTATGAATAGCATCTTTTAATCTCTTGATCAGAAATACTTCAAATAAAAATGAAGCTTCAGTTTATATAATAAAAATATTTCCTTTCATTTGAATAAAAATAATTACCGAATAAAATTATAAAAAACCCTTCAATAAATTGCATCAATGCCTAAGAAGTGTCTGCCAGTTACAATTTATAACATTGGAGTTTAAAACAAGCATTTTTATATCTTAGAATACAACAGCGTTTACAGAAATATTAACAAATATTCCGCATGAAGGTCAATAAGAATAGAGAGCAACAAAAATAAGCATTAACCAGCAACCAAAACGAAATTGAAAGCGTAAATTAGTTATGAATGTCGATTCATCATACCGCAATTTATCACGAGTATAAAGCAAATTCTTTTTTTTTTATGCGCGTATATTTGATTGTGAAAATGTGATCTGCGAATAAAATTCTGAATTTAATCTGAATCAATTATTTTTGCTTTTATTTCTGTAGACGAATATTTAATTATTAAACAAAGCACAACCTGCAGCGCTCTGATAACCACAATTATTTTTCAATAAAGGCATCATTCGGTTAGAGAGAATTAAACAGTTTTTGTTCCAAAATGGCAGGCTTAAAAAACACATTTTTGTACATAAGAATTTGACAGTATATATAGAAATATTAACATAAATTCTGTATAAATGTTAAAAAGAATGAAGAAAAACAAAAACCAACACTAACCTATAACCAAATCAAAATCACCAATTAATTATGAACATCGATTTATTTTATACCCATTTATCGCGAACTATTATTCATGATCATTCATATAATATTTTTTTTTCTTCCCCTTTTTTAGATTTATCGTCATCCGCAGCCTTACGATTTCGGTTACTCCGTTAAAGATCACTACAGTGACCAATACGGACAAGAAAAAGGAAATGGACTCGGAGGTGTAATAGGAAGCTATGGATTTAAAGATGCCAGGGGAATCTTTCGTAACGTCAACTACGTCGCTGACCATGCTGGGTTTAGAGCGGTAGTCAGAGGCAACGAACCAGGCACCTCCAATCAAAACCCAGCATCAGTTATCGTTAATCCTTATCAGCCTGCTGTAGTTAAAGCACTCGAACCCATCCATGCTTATCCAGTTGGTGCAGTTGCTGTCCCACTTGTTCACGGATTAGAAAACAGAGTTAGACATGATGGTGTCCTGGGATATACTGGTCTTCTTGGAGGTCATAATGGGATTGTCAGTTTTAAAAATCCCTTAGCTGGAGGTGCCATTAAAGGATATGACAGCCGATTCAAGAATGTAGCTTAGTAAATCATTATTTGATTACGGATTTATATTATGGAATATGTACAATGTTCATTGCACTATATACGGAATATGTATATATGCTTCACTATAATATGCATGAAGATATGACTGGACAAGGATATTTAAAAGTATTTTTTCTCAAAACAAATAGATAAATAAAA
>JAPMOQ010038692.1:0-45188 GCA_026543055.1 Argiope trifasciata
ACTTAGTCAGCTCAAATTTTAATATGAATATCTTACAGGAGTCAAATTTTTTGCATTATATTCATTAGGATATGTGTAAAGTTTTACTAACCATAACGATAGGTAATGGGGGACCGTAAAAAATAAGATTTCGTGAAATTGATAATTACATTCAGAAACATAACATGAAAACTTATCTCATTTGAAAGATTTTTGTAATTGGAAATGTAAGGTTATGACTGACGGTTGTAAAAATAAAGGTTATACGTTGTACCCTGTATATGGTTTTACAATACTGGAGTATAATATTTTAAAAAATAAAATTGTTATTTGAGTTAAATTTATAATATTCGTCTGCTTAATCAAATGGAATTTTACGCACTGAGCAGCTTAGGGAAAAAATATTAAACAAATATATATAAAACGAATATAAAGTAATTTCTTGATTTAAGTAGGGTTTTTGAACTATAGGAAGTAGCTCCTAGTAGACTCATGAAATAAATAAAAACTTTCCCTGGTTCTTTTAAGTTTTTCAACATAAATGAATAAAAAGAATTAAAAAGCACTTTAATTTAAAGCACTAATTAGTATTTTATTTCTTTGTTTTATTATTCGAATTCATAAATGCTTTATTTTTTATATTATTATTTGAATTAGTTAATGGCTAAATTATCGTCACTGAAGAAAAAGAGTCATATGTTGAAAAACTCTGGTTTAAAGAAATAGTATTCTTGGTTGAAAAATGTCTGAACCTACCATCAAAAGTTTAAATTTATATTTTGTGCCACACATTTTTCTGAGTCTATAAGGTTTGTACAAAACACCAATAAAGAATATTTAATTTCAGAATTCAATTAATATAACAAGTTTTATTCAAGTTTTAATTGCTTTTTAATTTATTGATTAAACGTTAATTTTATAAATTTTGTAAAGCAATTATTTTGATTGTTATTTATTTAATAAAAACATAAATGTTCCACCGTAAGCATTACGAATACAAAAATATTTTTTGCGAACATGTCTGAAAACCTTTTTATTTAAGGAATTGTATTTCCCGTGTCTTTTTATTCATAAACTAACCACGAATTAACCCTTCATTCGTTTTGCCCATGCTTTATATTTGTATCGAACTATCGCTTCTGAAATTTATAAGGGCAAATTAAATCATTCTGGCATGTTATAATTCGATACAAAAATTATACATGATCTACAAGTATCTCAAGTAATCGATGAATTCTTGATTGATTCAGTAGGACAGCGCATTCCTAGAACAAAAAGTGTTATTTAGTTAGATAAGAGAAAAAATTAGGCAGGTAATTGGTAAAGAACTATTCCATTCTTACTATTTTTGATAATTATTTATTTCAATTATTATTTTTAGAATCGTAGTAAGTTTTTTGAAGTTGAAGATAGATAATAAAAATCTATATCTCGCAAAAAGGGCAACGAGCGGGAAAAGTTTTGAAACCATAGATTATTTACGAATTTTAGTCATCTACATATTAACAGATAAAACATATAAAAAGATTCTTCCAATTTCATATTAATTTATTATAGATTTCAATAAAAATAAAACAATTATAAATACAGTAAAACCGAAAAAAAAATTCTACTCATCCAAAAATTTGGTTTATGAAACAAGTTAAAAATGAGTATACCAATAGTGAAAGAAAAAATAAATATTAGTTTCATGTTTAATATTCAGCAGCTGTTATAAACAATGCGTAATTGATAAATAAACAGTAATAATAATAAAAATGATTAAAGCAATAATCACGATACTCATGAAATTTTCCATAATTTTTAAGATAATAATTTCAGTAAATGAGTAAAACTTTGAATAAACAAAAAAGTTTATATCATTTTGAATGTAACGAATATCTATAAATAAAACCGTAACACCCATCTAAGAAGTCCAAAGCTATTTTTATAGAAACAAAAGTGAGAAATATTTCTTAATCATTGTTTTTAAATGTGCTGTGCAATAGTGAGATCTTCTAGTTGGTAAAAGGCCTAAAAAATTTTCACTTCCAGTCACTGAGGACACAATATACATTAATTTTCTCATTTTTTTTTTCTAATATTTGGCATCGAGCAAACCAAAAAAAAAAAAAAAACGGAAAGTATTTAAATCGAATAAAATATTGAAATTGTAGGGTTTTTTTTTTATGTATATATAACTCTTACAATTTTCTATACCTTATGTTTACTAAATAAAATTTTAGGAATAAAATTATATATATTTTTTATGTTGGACGATTTTTTTATGTGCTAGAGATTTGAGCTTAACACAGTCATCTGACGTCCGTTTACTTAAATAATTTCAATTCTATGGAAACATAAATTCAAATAGAAAAATGTTTGAATTATGCAAATTTCATTGTTTTAAGGACAAAGGGGTTAGATTTTTTTTCCCTTTTGAAATCACTGCTCTATAAAATTTCATCCTGATCCTTTATTTGACTACGTAAGAGATAAACCACCAAGGTGCCCTTGCGAGATCGGAAATCATAAAATTTAGCAGTGTTAATGCACAAACGAACAAAAACTGCGAGATAAATGTTGAATTCCTCAGCTCACTAGTTCTGTGTGACAGCTTCATTGTCTTTTTTGCTCCGGACGTCTGTGATTTCAGAAAACCTTGAAATTTTAAAAAATGCCTCTCGAACAAAAGTATTCTCTGTTTTTCATCATTTCGAACAAAGGTCATGCTTCTTGTGAACCGAATGCATGCTCTTCAGGCTGCAATGCAACCAAACAAGTTGCTCTTTTTTGACCCCACAGGAGAGTTTCGAAAGTCAGCCACGCTTCTTTTTTCTTTTCTGTAGTGTGCGGGCACATTATTTTTTAGCTTTAAGCTTTTCACTTTGTTTACACGATATGAAAATTAGTAAATTTACCAACTTTTCTTTAATAGGTTCGCAAAGAATTAATATATTTAAAAAGTATAATTTTAATAGGTTTTCATATTACCAGCTCTTTTTTTTCTTATTAATAGTTTTACAACTCTTATAAGAATTTATTCTTGGTTTCCTTACCTCGAACCAAATGCGCAGAGGGATCAAGTAAAATAATTTTTTTTCCATAATATAACTGAAAATGTCTCAAAAGACAGTTTTTATTAGAAAACAATGTAAATCAATAGTAAATACAGAACTCAAAAATATTATCGATAGCTCATTAAAAAGTATCGCTAAGTAAAACTGTAGTAAAAAAATGTGCAAGACAGCAAATTCAAAGGATAATAGTAATAAAATTAAAGAAATGTAGTTCATCTTTTGTAACATGAAATATCTGCAAATAAGCAAAATGTGGAACAATTCAAAGCTCAAGATTTAAACCAGTAATTCTTTTTCTTCCCTTGGACTTTTCATAGACTTTTTTTTAACTTGGATTCTTTTTTTAGGAGTGAAAAAGAGTAGGAAATCCGCATTGTCCTAGTTAACTCACTTCATCTCTTCAATTTATATGTATATCAAAAATTGTAAAACAATTAAATTTAATTATTTTAACTAGCTTTTTTTAATGAAATGTGATGTTATTTTAAAATATGAGTTGTTTTCTTATAAGTAGAATCCAAAACATTTAATGCAAACTCTAGATATATTTGAGTTACTCCGGGATTAATCTAATTAATTCATCTTTCAGTCCAGTATTAACTATCCAGGTTTGAAAACATCCGGAGCATCTGTTCAGTTTAATCAGCGCCGGCTTAGAGAAATGTTCAAGCAATGAAATTGGTCAACAGTGGGCTAAAAATGGAAAATAAAAACAGTTAGAGCAAACAGATTGAATCTTTTTATTTACGATATTTATTTTGGGTGAACAGCTTTATCTCGTGGGGATTATCATGCAGCAAGATTATGACGTTTCTCAGGGCCCGGGCCGAACAAAAGCGGGGCCGAGTGCAAAGTGAGCTTGAGTAGCCTAGAAACGAATTTCGTACTACCAAATAATAATTTATTACATTATGCTATTTATTATGAATGAATTGGTGTAGTAAAGATTTGAAAACACATATAAAGGATGACTAGTTAAAATCTTTTTATAAAGTTAACATTAACATATGACAAAAAATTATTAATAAATAAATAAAAAACAATTGCCTTATAAACTTACACAGTACAATCCAGCCACTTAGAATATGTTAACAATATGTTATTTTTATTTCATTTTCTTGCGATTTTTGTGGTAATTATATTAATAATTTCATCACAATCTCTCTTTCAAAATTTGTATCAAATAGATAAAGGTGTCTAAGATGATAAATCGCTCGTGGTTAACTTGAGATCTCAATTAATTTTCTATTATATTCAGTCTTAAGAAAGATCTTTTTCATGATAAGGTGATAAGTAATAGGACCAATAAAATTTTTAAAACAGTAACAAAATTTAGATTATTTTTAAATAAATATTGTAATATTTCTGAAATTTTGCAGAAATTCAATGACAAATTTTATTTAATTAAATGTCAGTACAACTAACTTGCAAATTTGTATTTAACTCTTAGTAACATTTGAAAATTGTCTTCGATTACTCAGTGAATATTATGCGAATTATGATTTTAAAAAATACCTTCATGACGTTTCATGTTCGTCATAAATGACGAATTTTTCCTTAAACGAAATAAAGCTATTGTTTATTATGATTAAAACTATGGCTTCGGCGTTTGCTAATCTACTTACGCAGTGAGACTCAAAATACTTAACTTTGCCTTCTATTAGCCAGTGTGAAATGTGCACAAATCACAGGATGATTTTTAAATTAATATAATATTAAAACAAAAAGTAAAAGAAAGCCTTTGCCTTTTGAAAAATCAGTCAGCTACTGTGGGCTCTGTGCACCAGTTCTGGATTTTGTGCACTAAATCAATGCATATTATTCGCACCGGCACCCCTTTAATCAGTCCTAGCATTTCCTTAATTGTTCTATGCTTAGGTTAAACTGTCATGTTATTTTTCAGTTAAATAAATGAATAAATTGATAGAAAAATCCCATTCGTCCACTTAAATAATATATTTAAGTTTTTGATTTATATGTCACCTTTAAATCTCAAAATTCATTAATGTGTACACCTTATAGTTAACAAACAAACTGCTTATGGAATACGGAATCTTCACCAAAATAAGAATTCTTTCCATTTTATCTCAGAGGTGTAAAAAATATCAAAAGTTCATTTTTTCTTCCCACCATTAATTTCCTTTTCATCTTTCTAAAACATTAAAACCGTTTGATTGATTCTGTCGATTTTGCTTTGCTCACTAATTGATTCTGTCATTTTTTTTGTTGATTCCTTGATTCTATCATTTTTCTATTGATTCACTGATTTCTTTGATTTTTATTTTATTAATTGATTCTATCAACTTGATTTTTTACGTATCAGAAAATGAACATATAATATTAAGTTTCAACAATCGTCAGTATTTTTTTTGTTTACTTCTAAGTATTTCGTCAAATTAATCAGTAAATAATTAATATTATATTTAGGTAATTGTCAGTACATTATTTACAGCCTGATAATTATTCAACGAACTCGAGGTATCAAGTATCAAAGAACTGTACTTTTATTTTTGCTTTAATTGGTGCCTAGCAGATGATGTGTAGATTATATTAATAATTTGCGAATTAACTATATGAAATAAAAATGAAACAACTTTCGGCATTTTAATGAATTGGCATAATGAATATGCTTTTAGACAAACTGGGAACCACATGATTTCTATACTTTATTGGCTATATATATATATATATATATATCAAATATTATCATTTATTAATGACATTTCTTAAGTCCATCTTAAAAATGAAAGTTAGACTTTCTTGTAAAAACACCTCTCCGGTCTTTTTTATTTTTTATTTTCTTTTAGCTATTTTTCAATCTATAACAAAGCATAATCCATAGAAATTACCTGTGTGAAAAGAAATTTAGAAATTTAGCCAAAAAATAGTAAAATTTAAAACATGATTTTTCTTCATAAAACATAATAAATTCAATATTAAAGTAATATTCTAGGTACGTAAATATCTATTATTATGCCATGCATATATTTAAAAAAATGTAATTTTTAACCTTTATGATCAATTTAAGCGTCATTGGTACAAAACAACGTTGAGTAATAAATTGAACATTTTTTAAATTTAAAAGTGCATTTAAAAACAAAACATATTGGAATTTTTTTTATAATAATTGAAAGAGAATATAACGCAAGATGGTGTTTTCCACTTCAAGCTTTTTTGATTCTATTTGTTTCCAGATCATTAAAATGGAATGTCAAAAGAATAAAAATTGGTACCATTTGCTTTCTGCATTTATAAGACCAGCGAAGCCACTTATTTCTCGAGCACGTCTCATAGAGATAGTGGAATGTGTGAATGCAATAACCGGCATTAACATTCGTACATTGAAAAAAAAATCGATTAAACCAATAAATTTCGTCAAATGCCCAGAGGAATATAAAAATAATAATAAAAGTTTGAAAAATAATAAGGAATTATTGTTACTGATTTACTATTTAACATCGTATCTGAGATATCCTTCGCAATTAGGTACAAGCTCACAAAATAACGCAAAAAAGGAAAAAAAAAAAAGTTGCTTCAAGATGAGTAGAGAAATGTCGGAATGCCGAACGGAGACTTAGAACCTGTTTTCTCGAGCATGTCTGCGAAAACTTTTCTTTCAGGCAACCCGAAATAAAATAATGTCATAAATAATCAAAAGTTTTTCTCAACATATGGATATCATAATTCAAATTATTTGGAAGAAAGAATTATCTTATTTATAAAATAATTAATATTATTTTATTTTTAAAATAATAATAGCTTTGCGTTCATTACCTAATATTGGAAGCATTTTTAATTCACAGAATATTAATAAAAAGTAGAACAAATATGGAGATTATTCCGCTATATATATTTATTAGGAAATTACTTGAAAACTTCCAGATAATAAAAGTGCTCTTTCACTGTCAGATTGGCATGCATGAATGAAATTCCAAAGTGGATTACATTTAAATGAAATTATTATTAAAATGCTTTTCCAAGACTACTTTCATTTTTTTCTAAGATATTTTGGAAACATTTCAAGCTCATAATTTAAGAGTTTTTAAAAAATAGGAAAAAAAATTTTACGTATTTACTTGTTTGTGATATATTTTTAAACTTTTAAAAATTAAACTTTGCATTCAAATATATAGCTGCTTTTGTTTAAGAAGTTATTGAATCGAAAAAAAATTTATTTATAATTTTTTTAACTGATTTAGGTACAAATTTTGGACATGCAAAGTAATTTAAGAAAATATTCGATCATGTTATTTTTTTTATATTATAGAAGTTACAAGTTTTTGATCATTAAAAAAAAAATTCCTTAATAAACCGTATCTAACCGATTTATGCCAAAGCAGTAAAACTCGGTTTTGTGCAGAAATAACAGCAAAATAAACAGAATAATAAAAGTAATTCGTGGAATCAGCTACAAAAATAAAGTAAATTATAGAAGTAAAATACTTTGAACTAGAGTCGATTAAAAATGAATTTTCAGCTTCTAACATACTGAAAGCAAGCTTCAATTTCACAAGTATGGTCAGTTCTTGAATCTAGAATATACATTTAATAACAAAAATGCAAAGAAAATATGTACAGTTCCCCATTAAAGGATTCAATATATTTTGATATAAAGACAAGTGAATTTCCCTAAATAGGGTTCAACTAGAATCGCAATTGAAAACGTCTCTGCTAGAGTAACAAAAGTTTCTCTTTCTTTGAAAATCCTCGTTTATGGATAACCTTTATACCTTCCCGGATGAAAACCTTTATCAGTTCTTCAAGGAAAGCAGTTTTAACAATTGCTACCTTTATGAAAGTCATTAGCAGTCTATCACTCAATACTATAAAGAACGGGGCACCAAATAAATGTTATGGGAAACGTGGTTTTCCCGAATAGATAGCAAAATATTTAACAGTGATGTTGCAATATCATAGATCGTAGGTTTTAATTTATAAGTACTTCAGCTATTCGGAGAAAATAATGTAGAAATTTAAATATTAGATGATGAAAATCTACATTTACTGATTAAAAGTACAATGGATCTTAAACCTCAGATGGTGCAGACCATGTCAGGAAAAAAAAACTTTCATAGTTCATTTACAGCACCTAATTACTTTTGCATGGATACTAAAGATAGAGTGACCTACTCAAAACGATATAAAATACTAACAATTACGGCTCTGAGAAAGTTATTATCTTCATAAATAGATTTAACACATTTTACATAGAGTAGAAACTGAGAAAGAGAATTTTTAAAACTTCAAATTTTAAATGAACTTAAATTCATCCAGTTTTTGATTTTTATTTTCAGAAGGAATTATTTAGTTAGAAGTAAAAAAAGGAGCAATCCAGGTTTAACTTGGATGAAACAACATTCCGTATTTTTGAAAGATGGCTAGAAGATTAGATCAAACACCTAAACCGCCATCTCTTTTCTAACATTTTACTAGCAGGAGGACACTCAACGCACTACAGATTTAATGTATGCCCTGTCATTCATGACCTTCGCAAGTCTGTTCAGTTGTATTATCTACTCAGGAATTTAAAAAATTTCTTTAAGATAATGATGATTCTTAACTTGATTAAAAATATATGAAATTTACAAAATACATAGCAGAATTAAAAATATTTCGAATATTAATAGAGGAAATTCAAAAGAAATTGAAGTAATTAAATGCCTTTATATCATCACTTTTAATGCGTCTCATGCTAATATTAGGTAAGTCATTAAAAGTATTGCATATTACATAAGAGATAATATAAATATTTAAAGGAAAAACTAAAAAAAAAACTTCTTGTAAAATTAGAAATAATATTAATAGTGTTGTATTTTATTTAAGTTCTGACAGGTGTTCTACAGAAGTTTCATTTCCATCTGATCAGTTTTAAAAGATATTTTGCAATAGCATTTATGAAGTGAAATAAATAGTTAGGTTAATTAGTAAAATATTTTGGATAATATTGATTTTATGAAAGGCTTTATTTTATAGAAATAAAACAGGCTTTTTTTACATATTTAAAGATATCAATCGATATTTTCTTTTAAATTTTTACAAACTAAATATTTATAAAATTGTGATAACATATGTAAATTTTATTTTCTATCATAAGATTAACAGCTGTTTAAAAAGACTTTTAATATTATTATTTCATAATAATTAAATAATAAGTACAAAATTGCTTAAATTCTTTTTCCTTAAATCATGATTTTTGCCATCCTGATTTCTTATTGACTATTCTCTTAATTAATTTTTATAATGACTTCAAAATATCTTAATTGATCCAAAAATGTTATAATATTATTCTTAAGATATAATGTATCAAAATAATGTTATATGCAACAAAGTACTAATGAAAGGTTTAAAAAAGTATTTAATCCTGTTATTGTAGCATATTCTGAAGGCAATGAAGAAAAATAGCATCAAATATATTAACTCACTTAAATTTTTATTCATGTCGACAATCATTAAATATATCTTTTTGTTAAAAAAATACAGCTATGAGTTTAAATTTTTTAAAAAGACAATTAAAAAATTATATTAAATTAATTTTAAAATGGAAAACGTTCTTTTAGTTTGGTAGAATGGCGGACATACAGCTATCGTCCTGCGTGTGTCGAAGTTCTTCCTGTTCATGATGACTCATTATCCCAGTAAACAGGCCCTTTCGTAATTCGAAGGTCACTGCTAGACCCTCTACATGGCGAATTCGGAATCTTTCGAGTTGTTTCGGAATCCCTAGCTGATATTACGATTCTGCGACCTGAGCACTGCGATCCTCTGAGTCACAAATATTTAACACTATGACAAATCGTGGGTCACAGACAAACCTGGTACAGACTGTTAAGGTGGGATAAAGAGTTTAAATATAGAACTTTATTATTTGTTCTGCTATGATATATCAATATGTTCAGGAGTTTTAAAGTTAGAATCACAAGTTGAGAGCTTGTGAACTGAAAAAGAACAACAACCTTGGTTTAAAATACAGATTATTAAGATATACCAAAAACTATATTATAATGGACTTTTTTATTTGTCATTCTTTGGAATTAATGTATATTCTCCCCATATATAATGAATATTGAGAAGGAAAAGAGAAAATTTCCTTACTGAAATAAATATAAATAGCCAACGAGTAAAACACTTTGCATTAATTTGAGGTGTGCAATGAATCATGTACACAGAAAAAAAAAGCATCTTAAAGTTATACTTATGTAAGAAATTCACGAAACAAAATTTTCTTACAATAAAAAAATGAATAAAAAATATTAACAGCAACTTTTTTGACAATGGTAATCTGAGTTTTTAAAAAAATGTCATAATTACTTTGAATAACCTTGTAAAAACGTTTCTATCAAAAGCCTTTTCTTCTATCCTCGTATCATCTTAACTTCAACTATGTGACCCACAGAGTTAATTTAACAAAAAAATAACAGCAATTTTACATTGCGATGGGCATCAATGATTAGGAAAGGAATTATTATCATCAGTTTCTGATCTTTACTTGATAAGAAAGTTGGTTTATTAATTGAACCTGTACCGAGAAAATACAGCAGGGAAAAATGTGGTAAATAACTCTATGAGAAGGTTTTTCAAATTCAATATAAATGTAAGTAAAAGACATAAATATTAATCAACATGCAATTTCAATTTATTCAGGGAAAAATGTGTCAATAATTTTTGCCATTTTACCAGATTGACGCACTGCGCTAAATTTGGCGACTATAAAACTAAAACATTTTCAATAGTAACATCCAAGCATTTATTTAGTCTTAAAATTATCTCCAATGAAGTTAACGGTTAGTTAAAAATAAAGTTAGAAAAAAATTCTAATACTGATTATTCTGCGTAGAAAATAATTTATAAAGGAAACAGCGGGAAGCACCAGGTTGAATGGTACAAATAAATGCTTTTTCCAACCCTGATTATCTCTTCGACTTTTTATCAATTACAGTGGATTGTTACGTTTCTTCAAATAATGTCATTCATGCTGTCAAAAAATGTGTGTTTTTAAACAAAATGCGTTCTATATATATCGGCATTTTCCATTTCTTTGTGTTGAAATCAACCTTCCCATAAAAAAATTTATTTTCAGACTAAGAAGGCACTCATAAAGATAAAATATATAAATAATACGCTTTAGGGAAAATAAAAATAGAAAAATTCTTTTGTAACACATCATTGTTCCTTGAATACTTTTATTTTCATCTTCCTATTCACTTGCGTGTGTTTTGATTGAAACATCAGTGATATTGAAACATCCATTTGTTTATCAAAAATCGAAAACAGCAAATGGTGGTGTTTTCACCTTTTTAAACCTATCACAAACAAAGGGGTTTTTTTTCCTTTCTTTTTTAAAGGAAATAAGTCGACAAATGAATATTTTTAGTCTTAAATGAACGAGAAAAAAATGAAGTAGTGTATCATACATAAGGATATTATGAAACAAAAATTTTTGCTAAACGTCTATCTATTTAAAATAATATTCATTGATAAAAAATATGGAATCATGCGGTTTATTGTCAGGCGGTTGTCTAACTCTTATAAAAGACTCAAGAGTTTAATTTGACCTAATATTTCGGATAAAATGACTTAAAGTAAAGAATTTAAAATGCTTTGCAAAAATTATATTATTCGATAAAATACGGCATCATAAACTTAAGGAAATTAACCAAAATAAATAGGAATTTTTTTATTGATACATTGTAAATTGTTAAATAATTTGCATTATTTTTTAAAGTTAGTATTTTTTCAAAGGCAAAAAAAAAAGTATTATGCATGTGCTGTTTACAATCTTTTGAAGTTAAACCCACTTTTAAATAAAATTGAATTTATTAATCACTTTGGAAGCTACATGAATACTGTTAATAACAAACCTCTTAATGATTTACCATCACGAGATCTCCCTTTCTCCAATCTTCCACATGCAATTCGCGTGCATATTTAATAAATATTTATTATTACAAAGATTTCTCTAAACTTTATATTTATCCTTAAAGGAACATAAGAAATGATGTTCATGTCACAAATTTTCAGTGCACAAGAAATTTTTTCAGCTTACGAGGGATAAACGGTAACGAATCGTTCGAACTTTGAATTGGATAATGGGCTCTTCCATTGAAGATTTTCGCATTCGGATAATGAACTTCCTTTAAGTCAAGATCCAGAAGATTTGATTTTATGTGTAAGATTTTTGTATCTTATAGCAGTTTTCTTTTACTATCAGAGCAGAGATGATGGGGGCAAATAATTTAACAGAACATGATAATATCAGGCGACCATTCGAAAATATTGTCATATGAATTTTGTAATTAATATAATTCTCATAAATGGGTTCTTAATATTGACTCCCTTAAAAAACTTGTAAAGCTTTTCGGAGGAATCACCTTTCGTTAATATTTAACAGCTCAGAAACAGTATTTAACAGTTCGGGTTATTTAACAGCGATTTTGTTACCCTTCCCTGTTTTGATTATTAAAAAGAAATTTGAAATTCAGAGCACGCGAATTCAATATTTAAAATTGAATTCAAGTTCAAAATTTATTATTTAAAAATTTGTTTCGACACTAAAACAAATTGGACAAATTTAATTTATTGCGTTTGACTTTCATTATTCTGAGGTAAAAATGTATGAATGCACATGACAATTCATTTTATTATTTATATACATAATATTTAAAGAAATAGATAAAATTTTGTAAAATATAAATAATAAATAAAATAATACATGTTATTTTTTATTATATATAATATTTAAAGAAAAAGTTTTGAAAAAAAAACTGAGTTTTAGCATTTGTAATTCACTTGTAACCTACAAACTTTTAAATAAAAGTTTTAGGCAAAACTAATTTAATTCAGCTGTGTAATAGAAATTTTTAAAATCGAGCGTTTAAGACAATGACGCCCATTTGCTTCATAAACTTACACATGGCCCACTTTGATCTATGGTATTTATTGTAAAATACAGCTTTAATTTGCATTTAAATTGAATGTTGAATCAAAAATATATTTCATACTTTTTTATTTTAAATGTAGCAAAATATGAAAATATGAAAAGTAATTTTTAAAGACTTTTTTATTTTGAAAATTGTTTTACTTGAATTTTTAATTATATTATTCTTTTATTAAGTTTATTTTGCGTATTTTCCTCCTTTACAATTTTTAATTTGGAAATTTCACCAGTGTCCAATAAATCAGTGGCGGATTTCCGTGCATATAGCACACTTGCACACATTGTTTTTTCATTCCTTTATTCAGGGAAAAAAAAGGAGCTCAATGAAATCAAACGAACAATAGGAAGGGGGGGGATAACTATATGGAAAATTCAAATAAATATTTCAAAAGTACGGATTTTCGAAAAAAATCTGTAAAAAATTAGAGAAGAATTCTGAAAATATATATATATATATATATATAACACTTTCAAAATATCAAAACCATTTATTCCAAATAAATTGCAATATGATCAGCTTAGTTTTACGATTTAAATATTATTAACAACCGAGGAAGATATGGCATACCGGAACGATCAAAACGCGGTTTTTAGGGAACAGATGAGCAACTGTATTTTATTTATTTGATCGACAAAGATAAAATATTCGAGTGCATTAAATTTAAAATGAACTTTCTGTCAAATTACGAATATTTCTCTCACAATTCATTTATTTCAAATTTGTTTGTAGGCCCATAAGTTTTTTTTTTTTCGTTGGCTAACTGACTCACAAGTCAACAATTCTCAACTAACATAAGATAAAGAAAAATAAAGGAGGAAAAAAAACCTTTCACAAGAAATGTCAATTCCATATCCTGCACCAATAAATTCGTAGGGCATGGACCTCACCTTTGATAGTAAGCCTAGGGAATGCAGTTGTTTTGAGAGATTTCAGTGTAGTTTCTTTTTCTGTCGTCCATTTCTAAAGCATTTTATTTTCCCGAGATTTTCTTTTTGCCGTATTTTGAAGCCAGCTCCAAAATACACGAACATTTGTAAAGTGCAGAGACAAAAAAAAAAAAAAAAAAAAAAAAAAAAATGCAGTTTTTAAAAATTGGAAATATTTTTCCTGGCAGTCATAAATATTTATTCAGTACTATTTTTGAATGATTCAAGAAGAATTCGTTCTATAGTTTTCCCTATGTGTAAATTTAAAAAAATTTAAATTATAATTAAATGATAATTTTAATTTTGTGTCTTGCCATTTTCTTATCGATTTGATATTTTTAAATGAAAGAAAATGCTTATGAATTCTTATTTAAAACATTTCTACGGTAAATAAAGGATATATTATTATTAGAATCCTCCCAGTGGAAATTTTCTGAAAAACCACTTAAAAACAAAACAAAAATCTTGTGATATTATTCTTAGGATTTACTTCCAACATAGAAAAACAAAAGCAGTTAAAAAATACACTTTTAATTCAATAACTTTCATCAAAATATATATTGCAAAAAAAGTTGCAAAAATTTTATTATTTTGGAACAAAAATCAATTGAATTGTATTTATTAATCAATAGAGAAAGAATTACTGTTAGCTAAATGGTGTTTTTATTAAAGTGAACTCAGTCTTGGGAATGCTAATATTCATTAAACCCAAAGAGTTCACAATCAAACCACTAATTCAACCTTTTCTCTGCTTTACTATTATTTTCCATTCTTTAGGTCCCTCCCCCCGAAAAAAATTTAATATGAAATTTTTCACTTCCTCTTTCTTTTTCTGCAAATAGTATTTTTATTCATGGAGGTGGAAGGAGGAGATTTGACAAGTGTTTAATCTAGCGAATTATATTTAAATTATGAATATATTCATTCTAGAAATTTCAAATATTAATCTCATTATATGTAGATACGTGGTATAATCAATGCATGTTCTGTGTAACAATTTTTGTTATGCATGGCACTTTTATATTTACAATATTCAAATTGTAGACTTTTTTCGAGAAATTTGAGAACTGTCACAGTCTTTTGATTAAATGCGAACAGCTCATCCCTCCCCCCTCCACCAAAAAAAGTAGTTTGGAAATTTAAATTTTTATTTTATTTTGTTGTTGTTGTAGAAAATATGCCTTTTATTTTCGTAGAAATCAAATATTTGATTATATACTATATATATATATCATTATATACTATATATATATATATATATCATATTGCAAAATTTAATATTTCCATTTAATAAATTTTTATGCCTTAATTTAATGCTATATAACTGTAGAACAAAATATATCTAGTTCCAGCTTGTTGATGTGTTCGTCCTCCTAAATAAAATTTGCACACGTCGCGAATAAAATTTTTATGAATTGTTCAAAAGTATTGTCAGAAAATCAAGCTAAGATTGAACGATTTATTTTTTTTACACTGAGGCAAATGTATTAACTGGAAGGACCTTGCAACTTGATAATGCCTCCACAAGGAAAAAGAGTTAAAGTAGACCTCATAAGCTTATGCCCCCTAGAAAACTGTATATCACTCTATCCAATTATTCTATTGGTCAATTATCCCTGAATAAAACCAAATGGCTGAAGACAGGGTTAAGAACAAAGGCGAACCCAAGTAGTTGGGAGACGTTGAAAAATAGTTCAACTTATGAAAGCTTCTTTAAAATATCGCTTTACTACTTAAAAAGAAGTAAGCTGCTTTAAAAGAGCTGAATACTGCTTTCATAGAAGTGAGGAAAATTCTTATTTTAGTATATTACTCTTTGTGGTATTTAACATTTATTTATAAAACTATTTATAAGAAAATTCGGCAAGTATAAATTATTAATAAATGCTTAATAAAATAAATAAAGGGCATTCCTTCTATTGGACTGTCGCGAAATATATATTAAGAAAAAGAAATTTAGTTTGTGTCGGATTTCAAAACAGTTTTCTATTTGTGGCGGGCTATAATAATTTTGATTGCCAGAAATAATAGGATTTTGCTCTTTTTCACATGATTATTAAAACAATGAATGCGGTTTTAGAATAAATCAGCTACATATTTATTCATTAATCATGTATTTAATACGCATTAACTCCTTTTCTTTCCAAAAAATTAAATTCCAGTGAGTTTTTCAAAAATAATTATTTAAAAAAAATAGTAATTAGTTTAGTAACCAGAGTATAAAATATTGCTAATAAAACAACAATAGTCTTAAATTGACCTGAAAAGTTATGCTTTTTATTATTTAAAATTTTGAAAAGTGAAAGCTTTGTTAGCTTATCGAAAATTTCCAGCTGTCTAAACATTTGTCATATACTATATTAATAAATATCTCGATAAAAAAATATACTATATTAATAAATATCTCGATAAAATTACGCGATGTTAAAACTATAAAATCAAATAACATGTTGATACTAGATGTCTTCCGTTAACTAAAAGGATAATCATTTTTAAATTTTCTATTTTATTTTTAGTCCTTTTGAATTGGCAGATGCAGATCTTGGCATAATCATGTAAGAAGATTAATCAAATTTTGAAGTAATAATTTTAGTCTTTATATCTTGTTGCAAGCATGGATCATTATGAAAATGCGCGCATTTATTTTTATTTTTATTTATTTTGTTCCATGATTTAGTCTTTATCAATCTTTATAAGTAGTTGATATACTGGTAAAAAATAGATTTCTTTTCTACATCTCTTGGAAGAATTCGTGATGCAGAGAAAGATGTCAAAACTTGGACTGGTGTATTTATATTACCAGAAAAGTATAATAACTATGAAATGAAATCAAATGAAAAAACAATTGCAGATGGCATTGCGAAATGTTTTGTACGTAGACAAAAGACAAAACTAAGTGTCAGTACAAAGTTACATGTCAGATATGCTATCCCCAGAACTTTTTTAAAAACTTAAATAAATAAAAACTAAAGTGATGTGAAAATTAATTTATAAAAAGTGCTATATTTATTGTGGAAAAATTAGAAAGGAGCAAGAATCTGCGTTTTGCACTGGATAATCCCAATTTAAATACACCTCCATATTTAATAACGTAAGAAAATTTCAAATCCAGATCTTGACTTTTAATTTGTTAGAGCTAAAAGAAACAAATATAACCTATGAAATGATTAATTAATAAAAGACATATGATTCTGAATGTATTCAATTTATCATCACGTGAAACACGTCAAATGTACGGTGCTCAGCCCAATTTTGCATTGTGTACTCGCAAGTAGTAAGAGCACATAACTGTTAGATGTTAACGTCTATGATTCCCAACTGTAAGTAAAGAACCATTCTTTTGCATAGAAACGACGCAAACCATCATAGTTCAGTGGTTAGAGCACTGGTCTTGTCAACCAGGAGTAGTGGGTTCATTCCTCACTGGTGGCTGTTGTTGATGGGGCGTTTCATTTCCTTAGATCCCCTCCTTTTTATATATATATTTTTTCATTTCCTCTTCTCATTATGCCTCTGCTAGGACAACCACTATCCATTCATGAAACGCGCTATTCCCACCTTCTTTTGATTCTATTTTACTTCGTATTCTTTCTTTGAATTTATAAATAGCTTTTTGAAGAGTGAGGAGCAGTACAGGATTTAAATAAAAACTAGTAGAATTATTTGAAGATCACGATTATTTTTGAAATTATATATTTAGTTATTTTAAATGAATACACATAAAAGCTCCACCATATGAAAAAAAAAAAAAAAAACCTTCCGATCACACACAGTCATAAAAATAAATAATATTTTCTTATAGGCTTCGGAAATCTTAAGAAAATTGGATGTATTGATCTTAATCTACATTAAGGGCTCCAAATTTTTAAATATTATCACGCAGTTTTTAGAAATTAAATCTATAGTAACGCATTTCATTCACGGAGTATTAAATTTTTTTCAAAAAGAAAAGCGGACCTTCTTTCGGAAAGTGATTTTACAGGCTGGGAGGTATTTTTTCGAAATAAAAAAACTTATATTTAAATATAATTTTACGCCTACATCACTTTTTTGCAAACAGTGGAAAGATACTTATGCATTCAAGATTTTACCATGAATCATGGTTTGGATTCCTAGATCTACATTATTTTATTAAACTAGTCTTGAAATTTCATATTTTTTCTTCCAAGAATAACCACAAGTTCTATCGGAAAAAAAATATTACCGCATTCAAAATAATCCATATTTAAGCTTGGAAAAATAATTCACAATTCTTCTGCATGATGAGAGAAAGTAGTACTTCTAAAATATTAGTGGTCATTTATTCTTATTTTAAATATTTATTTCGAAGTATAGTTTAGGAAGCAGAAACATGATTAATTCATTCTAGATCAATTTTTTGCATATAAAATTATTACTTTTTCTATTTATTCATCAATGCTTCAATAATTACATTATTTATTGTTCCTTGAAGTGTGTTTTTATCTTATACATTATTATTAAGTTGTTGAATGCAGAGGGGCACATATATTTTTTCACTTACTTTGAATAACATGAAAAAAAATTAGAATTATTTTAAATAACACAAAAAAGTTAAAAATATTTTTTTTTAATAAAACTTTTTTGGAGAGAAATCTAAACGTTTAAAAAAATAAAATGACATGACAAGAACTTACTGAAAAACATTGATTTTTTTTCAGCAATTTAAATCTTCAAGATACCTTTTACTTGCATTGAATAATTAATTTAGTTTGGTGAATATATTTTTTTCTTATTATGAAATTTTAATTACAGTTTTTCAAAATAAAATCTGATTATCTAGTAAAGCATTTAATTTCTGAAAACAGAGAAAATTCTTTAAAAACATTTTGCTAACATTAATAAATTTTTGCTTACAAATTTTGCAAACGCTAAAAAATTGAGAGATAATCAATTATTCAACAGTTTAAATAAAAATAATTAATTAATTAAATTATTTAAATAGTAAGTAATTCAGTTCACAAAATTTTCAGTTGGTACGCAAAAATACTGAAGTGTACCCAAAATTCACAGACAAGAAACTTTGGTTAATATTTTTCGTTTATTTAAGAAGTCAGATTAATACACATTTAATGAAATGAATAAGGAATTTCATCTTCACTTATTTGTAAATTAATAATTAAACTTTGAATAAATTGCTTTATAAATACTAATTTTGGCCTCAAAATATAACTAATCTTAACATAATCTTTCTTACAGTCGAATATAAAATCTGTAAAGTTTAGCTTAATTAAATAGGTTAACGTACCATTTAGATGTTTTAGGAGGACGATATTGAGATGAATTTAATAATTATTTTGAAATGTGTTTGGCTCAGAGACGAAAGGACTGTTAAATCACACACACCCCTTCAAACTTCTTCAGCGCACTTTCTGGAAGTCGTAAAAGTTCAGTAAATTTAGCGCTTAACGAAATTTTTTAAATAAAATTTCATGAGCTCAAATTGAACCCCAATTAAAAAAATTCTTGGTGTAATTACTATTCTAGAAAAAATGATAAATAAATAGTCGACATACAATGTCCGTGAATTTTCATAAGGTTTTGAACTTCAAATTAGCAATAGAATCAAAAATAACTCATGATATTTATGCAAAGAAAATGATTATTTACATTACAATCGCTTTGCGAAACTAAAAAAATATATATATTAACGGAAAATGAAAAGCATTTTGGAACAATGCGTCCTATCATTTTCACGAATAATTAATGAATTTAGTTTCCAGTTTAGGTTAATAATTAGGTGATGGGGAAGGATAATAACATATATACATTTATACATTTATTTTTCGGTTTTTGGCAATAAGCGACGAAAATAATATTTGATCTGTGCAGGTTCAGGCAAAAATATTTGAGCACTCAAATTGACTTTAAAAAATTATTTCAGCTTGATAAATTCCCATTCTGAAAATGAGTGTATCCTTTTTTAACCTTTAATCCTTGACAAACTTTCTAGTCATAAAACACTTGCTTTCTTGAGAATACATAAAAATTATTTATGACTTTATTCACCTTTCGTGCGATCTGAAATGTAGTCGGGAAAAAGAACTACGGAAGACTGTGTAAAAAGTTTCAACAAAATCAATCTATATATATTAAACGAGTGAAGAATCCAGTCCTATTTTCAGTCAAAACGGACGTCAACGGCGTCTTCTTTCGAATTTGTGCTTTACTTCAAATTCACGACGGAACAATTTCGTATAAAACAGGTGCAACCGACTTTTGTTGATAAAAGTCGGACTCGTGACAGCGTAATTTTCAATTGCTTACATTTTTTTATTATTTTTTTATCTTTTAGGCAGACGATTCGCCTTTTCAGAACACAAATATAACACCTGCTATTCTACCGGGTATATTCTGTCTTCAATTTATAGCCTTCATACCACCTGGAAAGTTGAAAGCAATACAAACAGAATAAACAAACAAGAGTTAAACTATACATACTTATGTAGAGAATTTTGTAGTCACTTACTGCATACGTGAAAAAAGAAGCAGCATCTAAATTTAAAGAATCTTCAAAAACTGATAATTTTCAATAACTGGCTCTTAACCTTTCTGTGTTTAGGGCTAACATTTCTATTCAATCAATGATTTTTGTTAAAAGTCTATTTCTCTCTTCCAAAGAATTCTAGAATTTTGAATAATTTAGTATAAATATACTTATTCTGTCAGCTAAATGTGTGCCGATTTTTAAGGTAACATTTTATAACTCGTTAAAAATTCGATCTCCAGATATTTTGATAAATTTTCTTTTATTAAGACCACTTTCGATCCGAAAAACATATTTTTGAATTATGTATGTCCGTCTTTTTTGTGATAGCAAAAATTCAAACACGCACGAAAAATAAATGTGTTTTTGTGTTTCATTATTTTGAGCTTTACAGACTGATTGAGATTATTGGGATCGAAGGTAATTTTTAGATCGAGTCAATTAATATGGCATATATGTATGTTCTTGTCAATTGTATTACCCCTCTTCATTCAATAACTTTAAACAATATGATAAGAAAATCAAATCACAGGGAAAGTCAACAAAAAATATCCACCCATTCATTGAAAATCCAAACATCTTATGAATATGAAAATTCTAATTTACTTAGAATATTTCTATTAGTGCCGCACACTGTCATGTATTAATCTGCAGATTTCCGAGAAAAATAAAAAAATTCTTTTCTTTTTCCTGATAAAAGCGAATTTTAATAACGTTTGCATAAATATATATGAAAATTTCTAGTTAATTTCCTTTCTAAAAATAATTTCCGAATTGCTCGAACTCCGATTCCACTGTATCTTTAATTTCTAAGTTGCATATTATTTTCGCACAGAATCAAAACGTCGAGTCAAAAAATTCTTTTCTGATTTATTCATTGGAAATATGAAGCATAAAAAGTGTAAAAGAACTCGACAACTATTTTTTCAAATCATGTTTTATGTATATTAATTCAGTCTATATTTTTATTCTAATATGTTCTCTTATTTCTGGATCCAATTCAGCATTTTTTTATGTAATTAATATTTCCCGAGGTCCAAAAATGCTTAAATCTGCATTTTCACAAGCTCGAGTGATGGGATGAAAATCTGTCAACCTAAACAAATTATTTTAAAAGATATCTAAATTTCCCTTACCTAAACCGACACGTGTAAAGAATCTCCCAAATTCTATGGTATATAGTTTTCGGAAAAAATATTTCTGACGCTCTTTTTCTATTTTTATTCTTGTGTAGTGAAAAACTATGGATTGACATAACTCATCGCGTCTGGCTTGTACATTAATTATGCCTCTTGGGATAGGACAAAGTAAAATTAAAAACTTGCTAAGCGTTTTCCCTCTCTTCTCGGCAACGAATCTAATCAAAAATATGTGTTTTACATTGCAAAAATATGTGCCATAATATAATCTCTTGATGAAAATTAGGGGGAAAAAATCCTATATTTTAAAACAAATTTGCCGAAATTTAGATAACATTTCCACATTTTTTGAACTGGCATCGTTAAAATGGTAATTTTTAAAATTTCAGATATTGAAAATTTCATTTTTGTGCTTTAATATTTTTGGAAGTTATTTCGGAAAAAAGCCAAAATTCAACCTAATTTTTTATATTTAAAAAATGCTGCTAAATACATATTCTCATTCTCCATTGCGTATATGTATCAAATTTGGTAACTGTAGGTCAAACGATGTGGCCTGATTGCCAACAGATACAAACGCATTCATCTTTATTATTAGTAGATATATAATTGTTACTTTAATCTTCTTCTTGCATACAGCCGACCACCCCGCCACCAATGAACGTAGCAGTATCGACAGTGTTACTTTAATTTGTGAACATAATCACTGAATGTTATTGATAGCAAAAAACCGCAAATGATGCAGAGTTTTTAATAATGAAACTTTCTAAAAACTGTAAAGCAGCCAAGGAATCAGCGAAATATTGAACATAATATCAAAGCTTAGACAGCAGTTAATTAAATATGTGTTACTAAGGGTCTCGAATACAGAAGAAAACATTCTTTTCAATACGTATGGACTCAAAATAGCATTCAAAGAAATTCACCAACAAAAACTTACTCTTGAAACAGAAAATGAACTAGCCATTTATCTCGATCATGATTATTCTGGCGGTACGTGCTTTAACGACGAATTAAAAAAAATGAAAAATAAACAGATCCGAAGGCAGAGGAAGTCGGAATTCGTTGGGGAAGAAACTAAAAAAGAAAACAAAAAAATAATGACATTGTATCTTTCAAATCTCGAAAAAGAGAGTGTATATTATTAGTGAGTTCATTCTCCGAATTTCGGTTCTAAGTTTGAACTTCCTTCATGTGTGTGATGTCTATGCTCACTTTAATTGCTTAATCAGGCAACACTGTGTTTCCAAAAGACGTCAAGTAACTTCTAATTCAGCAATAAAACTGCATATCAACCAATAACTGTTTTATGACTTACCGTTTTATCTCTCAAAATTAGCATTGCACTTCCGAATTGAAAATGTTTAGTTAATAACAGACATTTTGCAGAATTAGAAGATATTGAAAGCATAATTATTGATATTTAGATTTTCAGAAGTTTTTGGTGTAAGCTTTTTCATTTATTAAAAAAAAAAAAAAATCAGTATCAGTACATAACTGGCTCATGATGTAAAATCTATCAATTAACTTAATAAAAAAATTAATGCAAAAATATTTTACAAACTTAAACAAACTTCGTGTTTTTTTTTTTTTTTTTTTTTTGAGTCGCGAGCATTTTGAATTGGTTAGACTGGAAATAAGCAAAACATTAAAAAAAAAAGATTGTATAGTTTTCTGTGAATTGTCTAATTGACAGATTACCTAAGGTCTATAGGGTTGCCTTCGGGAAATGGGGAAAATAGTAAACCTTATGCTCAAGTTACTGGCAGTTCCCGACGCGTTTGCTCCATACGTGTGGCCACTAACAGGTCATTCGAAGGTCAGTCAGCATCCTAAACGATGAATTTTTTATCCTGAAAGTTAAATAACACTTTCGTCTCTAAGGCAGTGAAATGAAACCAAGAGAGGTAAGTTTACCAGATATTTTCTATTTTACGTTGCTGAGACAACGTTATAGAAATATTCAACACTTATGTCTACAAACCGATCCGACGCTAGCTAATATGCTTCAGGGTCTAAATGCAAAAAATTAACTATTTAGTAATTTAAGCGAATAATTTTATAATTTCCTCATAAATAAATTCATTTTTTTCTGTAAAAAAATCTAATTAATTGAAGTGTAATTTTCAGTTTAATATAAATTTAAGTTCTGTGTCTTGTATTATTTATTTAACAGAATAACGAAATATAGAAAAGACGTTTTACATTTAACCCTCTGGCTGCATAATTCTTTAAAATCATTATTTAGATACGATGTTTGCAAACAAGTTCAAATATTTTTCAAAAAAAAAAAAAGTGAACTGATCCTATATGTTACACGATAAAAATTTAATGTGATAAAAATTTGTAATTGTAAAATTAATTACTCTAAACTGCGAAGAACGCGGGATGCAACAGAAAATGAATTGATAGACAACACGCGGAAATCGCGGGATACGCAGCTGGAGGGTTAGTTTAAATGGATATTAACTGCTTTTAGTTTTTTCAATTGACCTCAAAAATCTTTAATACTACAATTGCTTTCCAACATGTGCTTTATATCGACTAAGTGACAGAAGTATAAAAAAATTATTTTAACTGTTAAAGCGGTTAAAAACACCATTTCATTTCATAACATGAAATGATTTATAATTCTGATTATAAATCATATTGATAAATATGATACATATTGATTTTATAATTCTCTGCGAATATATAAAAACACCATATATTCGCAGAGAACATTATATCAGTAACTAAAAGAAATAATATAGTGAATTTTGAAACATTTTGAAATGGCTGATGTCCAACATGCTTGTGAATATTTAAATTTAAATCAAATGTAATAGATTTCTTGCTTTTTGTTATAATTTTATGAATGCTAATTAAGCCTGAAATCACTAATTTGCCTTCAATCAATAATTTAATTGCGTTGTAAGCGTTTACAAAATTATCAATTTTATAACTGCAATTAATTAAAAATTATAAACAATTAAATGAAAAAATCTGATTTATTTACATTTATTGAACAATAACAAAACCAATACAATTCTGGCAAAATAATATCAATCATCAAGACCTGATTTAAATCTTGTGGAACCCAAAGCTATATAATTAAAAGCTCTCTTGCAGGTCCGGCTCAAATCTTTTCAGTTTTCCCCTTTTAAATTACTTGATCCCTGAGGTATTCAGTATTCAAAATCAAATTCAAAAACACACAAATAAAGAAAATCTATATAGAAAATCAAATATTATTTAAAAATATTCTGAATTACGAGCACAGGATTATTTACTTTTTCTAGTTTGAAGAAATTTCACAATGGAATAATGATTTTTTACACCATTTTGTTACGATTGACATTTTGGAACTAACTATGTTATGAAGCTTATCATTCGCTTGGAGTGGAATGATGCTCAAATTCATCTAAAATAACTGAACAGTCTAGAAAATATCTTGTTAGAGAAACTTTCAGACTTACATAAGAAGCCGAAAGAAGAAAGAAAGCTAATACACGATGAGTTCAAGAGCAGGGGAAAAAAACCTGGCCTATTGGTCCAGTTCATCTTGCAACAAGAGATTTTGCATTTTAAATCCAATGACACAACTAATCGGATCAAAGTCCTCTGATTTACTTAATGGTTTAATTTGATAAGGTTTATAAATTCGGGTAACAATAAAGTCTGTCGGTATTCAACTAAGACAGTTGTTCTTAAAAAGAAAAGAATGGGCAATGGAAAGGAAAATACTGTAAAAAGAATTTAAGAGTACGAGTCTATTATTATGATAGGAGGATTAGAGTGACACTATTGTTATAAATGAAATAGTTTTGTGCATTTTACGCATACATGTTATATTTTCTGCAATTAAAACAATTTTAATTTCATCTGCAATAAGGAATATCTGTCATCTAAAAGAGCAGATACGATCACAATTGCATCATGTAATTGGAAGCGTCTACACTTTGATTAGGATATAAAAAGAAAAAATAATAATAAAAATTAATAATAAACGAAAGAATTCCCTTACAGATAAAAATAATAGAAAGACAACAAAATATTCAAGTTCAAAGCATTTTTAAGTAGGCATAAATAAAACTAACAATCAGACCTAGGAGATGAAGGACCACGGAGTCCAAGTGCTCTGTCAAAATATTAATCGCTTCTTCGATAATAGTAAAAAATTAAATTTAAAAAAAATTAATACAGAAAAACAATGGACAGAAAAATATACAATATGCGGAGGGGGTGAGGGAAAAAAGGTTCCACACAGCTTTTTTCTGGCCTTATTCATCGTACTACAATCATAAAAAAAAAGTATTTTTTGAAAGGAATCAAAGAAGATTTTTGAAATAAAAATTTCATAATAGGCTTCCTATATTGAGATAGGAAAAACCTTCCAAACTACGGATGACAGCGCCTGCTTTTCTCAGAAAATTTCAAAACGAAGAATTTCAAATAATATTATTGAAGCTCGATGTTTTTAATAGCTTATTACTGTTTTTATCAGTATAAAGTTACACATTTTTTTATTTCGTATTTAAATTAAGGACAAAAGCGAAATAAAATTTTAAAATAATACATTTCAATTTGATTGAATGTCGAAATGAATATCATGGAAAATAATATTTTGTAAGAATTTCTCCTGATAAGCAAAAATGTTTTATTCAAAAAAGTTATGCAAAATTTGGAAGAAATTTATTTTTAAGTCATTATTATTTTTTTTTAAGATTTGATACTTACAAAGAAGACAAGATAATATAAATGCCTTTTTTGCAAAATTTCTGCGGCCCTTTTTCATTTGACCTCAATTATATGAACAATCGTGATTTGTCAAATAAGCCCATCAAAGCTCTGTTCTCATATTCTGAAAAGAATTTTAAACTTTTAAGAGCAATGCAAAAATTAAGCATACATCTATTATTTAAATCTTAAGTATAATTATGTTGGAGTTGATAAATTGCATATGGATGTATTATTACAATGTGAAACTATCATTTATTTTATTTCGCCATTTAATATACTCGGTTTATTTATGCCGATTTAAATTAATTCATTTTGTTGCGCTTCCCCTACTAAATTGAACACACTTTAAAGACATCCTATGGAATAATTATTCTCATAAATATATACATAATGAATATTTCTGTAATTATACCTATTTCCAAATCTCTTTTTGTTTTTAAATCAAAAGCAAAAAAATAATAGCTTTAAATGGGCAACAATAATGTAAATTGATATGTAGGATAAATTAAGGAGCATTTTAAATGATATTTATGATAAAGCGAATTGAAAATGTTGTTTTCCACATCTATTACAAACATCTTATTTGCCCTAGCGAAGTACAAATGTTGAAAAATACTAGCCTAGGAGTTCTGGAAACAGTAGAATGAACCTAAATAATATTGATACATCTAAAATCAATGAATAATCTTTCAAGCTCAAAAATCAGTCAAAAATTTAGTTACATTTTTGTTTTACTTTAAATGTGATTATATATATATATATATGTGTGTGTGTGTGTGTGTGTGTGTGTGTGTGCACGTGTGATGAATTCCTCTTCCGATGCATCGTGTATTAATTTTATATGCATCGAATGCAGTAAAAATGGAATTGAAAAGTAATTCCTAATTTTTCAGAATTAAAAAAAAAATCTATTTTATCCTAATTTCATTACAGAATGAAATTCATTAGAAAGCTATACGAAATTTAAAATTATTGAATTCGAAACTTTGCAATTATTTAATAAACATCCGCCGAATTAATTAAAAATAAATAATATAGGAATTACGAGATTAGAATTTTTATTAATAGAAAAAGGGATACGAATAGAAAGAATGCGAAATCTTGAAAATTATTTTAAAACGTTATGAATGACAAGAGAAGATTTATAAAACACCTGTATAATTATTGAGGTCATAAATTTTAAGGGACTTTTTAAAAACTCAGACTGCCATTGAGAATAATAAGTATTAACTATATGTTAAAAATTGTTTTTCAATGAGAAGTAATTTCCTCGTAATTGAACTAATTATATCAATAAAGGATTTTGAGAATACAGTTGAAAGGATTTAGACTCCCCCCCCCAAAAAAATTATTATTATATTATTAAAAGATATATTTTTGTACATTTTTTTAAAAAATCCTATGAAATATTGTGACTTTTACTAAAAGAAATGGAAGTAATCATAAGGCTGACCGAAATGGGTGAGTGTGCAAAGGGCAATTCACTGGAAACATCGAAAGTGAAGGACAATCACAATCAAGGGAGTATCCGGATAGGGTGGAGCTTTCGGGGCTTTAAACCCTTCCTTCGAGTCTTACATCATACATTATCAAGAAGGCTACTGTTGAATTAAAAGAAAACTTTTCCCATTTAATATTTCCAAAAGGATAATGGTAATACAGTAACAAGTCGGATGCAATGAGGATTTGCAAGGATGGGAGGTAGGAGTTGCCCTCCACCCAGAAAATCGGCCAAATTGATGCGCTTTTTTCCCCCTACCGCTGTCTTTCCAGCTGGATGGCTAGCAATAATTGAAAGAGTCATTACAAGGCAAGGAAAGGGGCTCATTATGCGTGATCTTTCCGAAGTATAACTTCCAGCAATCATATTACAACGGCCATTGTTTGGGCAATTATTTTCAGCTGGTGAAAGACACATTATAGTTCGATCTATCATGGCTGGGACAATTAAGTGTGCAGACTCTGATAATGACTCAACATCTTTTGGCAATATATATTGATTGCTTCAGCTTCCTAATTCTCCCAAAAACATGTGAATTACCTATTATTAGAAACAGGTAATTCACAGAGGTTTGGAAATTACCTTCACTGCGCATGTTTTTGTCTCTCCTTTTTTTTTTTTTTTTTTCATCTGTCAGCTCGAGTGAAATGACTTACAAAAAATTATTTTCGGGTCGTACAACACAAAAAAAGGAAAAAATTAAATTGAAAATAATGTACGCAATAAAATGGATGGAAAGGTACAACATTCTTCTTACGATTAAAACGTTATTCATCCCTGCCATGACCTGACTTGATGAAATAATTACCAATAAATAGATAGTCTCTGAGACATCAAACAAAGCCATGCATTTACAACTCTACTTAGAGAGGACGAAATTTGATCATTGCCCTTGAAGTGTCAACGTATTGCCTTTCATTCATAACATTTAATGAAATACTGCAGACTCCTAAGCGAATCTCAGTTCAGTATAGAGAAGACAGTGACAGAAGTTTTAAAACTATATAAAAAGAAAAGCAATCTTATGATTCATTTATATTTTCAAAGATTCTGTAAAGTATGAGACAATATTAACAGTGAAATAAAGATTCATAGAGTAGGTAGTGGTAAGCATTTCAAATGAATAATCTTGATGCTTGTAGTTAATCATTTAATGGGATTTTACCTCTGGAAGGTTTTATGCCATTGAAGAAGTCACCGTTTCGACAGTCGGACATTAATTTTATTCAAGCAGAATTAAAATAGAATATGCCTTTTTCGGAGACCTAATTAAAATCAGAATTTAAAATATGACGAACAAAATGAAAATGGGTAAAAAATTAGAAACAACTGCGAGTGTGGCTGGGCTTTCTTCCGACTGCGGTAGTTATTTTTCAAATATTTGGGACAATTCCTGTGATGACAAGCACAGAAAAGAGAAATTTCTCTATTTTAACGTGACTTAAGGCTTTTTGCCACTGAGTGGGACAGACAAAGTTCAATTAACTAGTCGTTGCTTACATTATTAAAGAAAGATAAGTCAATATTGAAGATGTTATTGCCATATTTTGTAAGAAAAAGTCAATAAGTTTGAACGTCATTAATTGTCCAATTATATGAAGAGGATGAAATTAAATGATTAAAAAATCGTGGAAACAATTTTAATGGATTCTATAGCCCTTTTTAAAGTAAAAATATAAAAATTGTTTTTCTCCATTAATTTTCATGGATTCTTAGATCCATTCATATATATTAATATATATTTTTAAAAAAGTAAATCAAATTTTTTGAAATTTAATTTGGAATTAAAAATTAATGTAGTGGCTGTATTTTTAATTTTAAAGAGTTAAAATTACAGGAAACAATGTTCCACTTTGCCCGTTTCCCTTGAGAGATGTCAAGGTCCCTTAAGGCCTTATCACACGGCAAAATATCTTCGGCATTTTCCGTCAGCAAACGACAAAGAAAGTGACGTCACTTCAAAGTTTCACATGATTGGTTGAATTTCGTTTGCGGACAATATTTCAGACAACATTTTCGAGCTTGTCCGAAAAAGTTGTCGATTATGAAACTTGCTTGACCGGTTTTTGAGGGTAGAAACGGAAAAGTGCAGGCGAAATTTCACCGTGTGATAAGACCTTTAATAGAAGTTGCCGGGAGTCGACCGATATTTTATTGATGTTCTCTTTCCTATACGCCAATTTAAAAAAAAAATTGCCGTTCGACAGAAATAGAAATAGAAAACCTTTCGGTTAGCTTCAAACTAAGACTTCACTCGAACAAATCAAATCATGAATGTTCAATATAATTTTTTTACCTTAATGCTTAAATAATATGTGTGATAAAGAAAATAATTTTATCAATTGACATGATCAGTTAATTGAAATTCTTATTTTAATTTGGAAGTTTTTACTATTCAAATTCAGTAAATGTGTTTTCGACAGCCGGGCGTTTTCAAATAATTTTGTTAAATTATCACCGTCTAAAAATCAGCAATTAAAAAGCGAGACTCATCGATTGGATGAAAATATGGTATTTAAACCAAATTATTCCATATGAAACCAGTTTCGTGATAAATGCATCACTTGGATGTTAAATATTTCATAATTTTAATCTGAGTATTATTAAAATATAAATACAAATTAATTATTTCACAGTTGTAGCATCGCTTTTCAAATTTTAGAGATAATTATTTAGAATCAAAGAAATGAGCATGAAATTAAAGTTTTAATTTTGAAATAAAGTACCTGCATTTGTTATTTATTTGCATTTTATCTTGCAATCGTTTCCTGCTAATACATTGGAAATGTGTAAAATGTGAATTCCTTTCATTGTCCCTCATGTTTTCTTTATTCTTGTTGAAGCAACGATACATTTATTTTAATTATATTAACACCCCGATGTAAACCAACACTAGGGCTATTTCAGGACGGATCTCGCAATTTTGAATCACTGTCAGATGACGATGACGACACCTGAGCGGGCACCTCCTCTCCATACCACACCACACCTGTGGAGAATCAACGGTATAAATAAAGTATACAATTTTGGGAGTTAATATCGGTAAAAGGCTTATGAAATACGGATTGGTTCCCTTTTTTAAATGTCAATTGCTTTATCATATAAATAAAGCATTTAATTTCTTTTCGAATATTTTTAAGAAGGCACGAATTGCTCGTTAAGTTGTTTGTTTTAAAATTTACATTTCTATTGATAATTTATCTTTAAAAAAGAAATGATATGAAAGTACACTCATTCATAACACTTAGGTGTCTATTTGAATTAAGAATTTTTTATCGATTATCTAATTCATATCTCGCTTTTCGGTTGACTGAAAAAACAAAAACATAATAATCACCAAATCTCAAAACTTACACATGAATTAATTATCTGAGAAACAAGTATTTTTTATCGATAATTTATCAGTCATAAGATAAAATACTTGACTTTATCTACAGGTGAACTAAAATTATATCTTTAATAGAGTAGTTTAACTGAACTTAAAAAATATTTAATTTGGCAGTCGTATATATGAACTTTATGAATACTTTTTTCAATAGAAAGCATTTAATATTCATGATTAAAAAATGTATATGGAACTCTTTCTTGTCTTGTATATTAAAATTGAATTAATAGGATTTAAATGTTGAAATTTATGATATAACTAATATAATTACATTTTTATACAGAGTTAAGTATAAACGCAACATAATGGTACTAATATATGCCGTGTAACAGATTAAAATACATTCGTACAAACATACATCCGAATAAAATATAAAAATACCTTCTATGCAGTAGCTTCCATGGAAAAGAATTAGCCATTTCGTAATCTTGTAGTATTTCTGCGGTCAAGAAAAAACATGAATTTTCAAACAAGGTTTGATTAATCGACTGAGATCCTAAAAAAAATTAATACAACCATGGTAAATTTTTATTTTCTTCTATGATCTTTTTGAAATGGGAAATATACAGGGTGTCCCAAAAAGATTGAAACGCGCTTTAATTCTTTAACCGTTAGAGATAAGAAGGGGATGTAATTGGAAAAAATGTTCAAAATAAGATAGGAAAGAAGATTACATTAAGAAAAAAAATCCACCTATGAATTTTAAAAAGTTACACTTTTTAAATTTTTATACAACCCCTCTATGCAAATTTGGTCAATTAGAAAGTTTTTCCTTTCCATCCCAGAAGACCATTAAAAAAAACTGCATAACTGCATCTTTAAAATTGAGTGAGTTATGCGTAATTGAAAATTGAACGCTGTTTTTAGTGACCATATACCAAAATGGAAATGTAAATTTGCAACAAATTATAAACACATAAATTTTTTTAATATTATTTACAAAACACATTTTTGCGTATTTACGGTAGATTCAAGATACAGTTACAGAATTGTCTTTTGTTTTAAGCTTATCAGGGGCAAGTAATTTTATGCGATGTATTCTAAATTTACATTAGAAATTTTATAAGATTTCGTTGAAAATCAATAAAAGCCATTTGACAGATTTTTATAGCAAAATTTATAAAAAAGAAAAACACTATTAAATTAGTCTGGTAGAATTTTAATTGTTTTCAAATTCATCACATTTTTTGTCAAACCGACATTCTAACAAATTAATTGCCAGACGATTTTTGTCTTTCATTTAACTGGAATTTAGCCGCTTCTAATACGTGTATATTAAAAAAAAATTTATTTTATTTTTAAGTTACATAAAGAAATGTAGACGATTATTTTTCAATTAACTTTTTTAGTTCCAATATTATTTCTTTCCTGTACAACTTAACCAAGATTTCCTCGTGCATATCAAAATAAAGTTTAGAAATCATTCAGCGATATTGAATTTCATATTGTCGAAGTAAAAATACTGTAACTATTTTTGCATTATGGCACTTTTAACAAATGACGAACTATTTGAACTAGCAATGGTTTATTCTATTTGCAATAGAAATAATGCAGAAACTGCTCGGGAATTTGGACGACGATATCCCTATTTGCCTGAAATTTCACGTACATTTGTTTATCGGATGATGAGAAGATTGAGAACTACCGGTTCATTTAATCCAAGACCTGGCCCTGGTAGAAATATCTTTGTACAACGAAGACCAAGAAATTGATATTATTACATATTTTTCTTCCAACCTACGATCAAGCATTCGAAAAGCAAGTGTAATTACAGGATTACCTAGGACGTCAATCCATAGAATACTTGAAAAACACAATTGGCATCCATTTTGTATTCATGGACTTCAAGAACTCCATCCCCCTGATTTTAACCGACGTGTAGCATTCTCCAATTGGTTATTAATCCAACAGGACACAGATTCAAACTTTGGCTTGAACATTATGTGGACTGATGAATGTTTGTTTGCGGAAAAAGGACACATAAATGCACACAACGATCATTATTGGAATGATACAAAACCATTTTTTGTGCAAGAAATACATCACCAGAGAAAGTTTTCTGTGTGCGTATGGTGCGGAACGGAAAACTGATTGGTCCAGTGTTTTATGAAGGAACACTTACAGCTATAAAATATTTGCAACTTATTTTAAATGGCATAGTAACAGATACTTAGGAGACGACACCATTGTCATTAGTAAAAAAATGTATTTTCAACAAGACGGAGCGCCTGCACACAAGGCTATAAATGTAACAAACTGGCTCAACGAAAACTTTAATAAACAGTGGATTGGTCTGAATGGACCCACAAAATGTCCCCCCCCAGATCTCCTGATCTAACTCCACTCGATTTTTATTTTGGGGGTCGGCTTCGAACGCTAGTTTATAATACTCGCCCCCTGAATGTAACTGACCTTAAACAAAAGATAATTAATGCATGCAATAATAATACAGGAGGAGAACTCCAAAATATTTACAGGAGCATTATTAGAAGAGCCCAATTATGTATTGGTGTTGATGGAAAGCATTTTGAGAATGCTTTATGATTCGCGTGTTTTTAAATGTATTTTCGTTTTATTTATTATTATTTTTTTATGTTACACTTCTTACAATCTTATGTTGTCAAAACTGTTTAACTCCATCAATAAGGACTTTATTTAAATGACATTTTGGATTTCTTTTACGCTTATTATCTTTTTTTGATCGAAGAATTTCTATTATCAATTTGGATATGGTCCCTATTTTCACAGACGAAAAAGTCTTTCAAGTAGTATGGAAAAGTGACATAAGTCAATTTTTTTTCTGTGTTATTATGCAAAAAATTTTAAAGATACAATTATGCAGTTTTTTTTAATGGTCTTCTGAGATGGAAAGGAAAAACTTTCTAATTGACCAAATTTGCATAGAGGGGTTGTATAAAAATTTACAAAGTGTAACTTTTTAAAATTCATAGGTGGATTTTTTTTCTTAATGTAATCTTCTCTCCTACCTTATTTTGAACATTTTTTCAAATTACATCACCTACTTATCTCTAACGGTTAAAGAATTAAAGCGCGTTTCAATCTTTTTGGGACACCCTGTATAGCTATAACGAGAGAAATATAAGCCAACTGGATTATTCTTCCCTGGACTTTCTTGGTTACTAGCACAATATGTTGTATTTTGTGTTTTATAATACGACGAAAAAAACTGAGTATGAATTTTGGGTGTTTTCCTTTTTATAGACTAGGCCCAGAATTCAATATATATCTATAACGTTTCGTAATAAGACCAAGTACAGATTTTCATTTATCTAAGTCTTGGTATTTTTGAATTATCGCGTTCATATGTTTTTAAATACACCAACTTGCAGATGTTCAACTCTTTAACAGATTGGATCCGAAATAAGAAGCAGATCTTTAATTCTAATGATATATCCATATACTTAAATTTCTTCTTCAACTATCAGTGCTTTCACTTTCTAGTAGACGAAGTACTTGAAGAGAATGTATTGTAATAGTCGAAATACTTGAACTCGAGAATTTGACCATGTTTCATACTTCATTTTTGCAATAATGTCTGTCTATCTACCTATCTATCTATGAACCTAATAACTCCAAACTCTTTGAGCTAGACGGATGAAATATTGTATATGGTCTCTATACAATTGTGTAGATATTTGTCAAATGAACGCAATCCATTCAGAGGAAGTCTATCTCTCCGAATGCACTTATATAAGTTAATACGATAGCTACAAAATAGAGTTGGATGAATAAAATTTAGTACACAGATTTAACATCTAAAGTGTAGATCCATTTCAAATTTAGAGCCAAATTCGATAAGGGGTTGACTGTCTGTCGTTCTGTACTTTCACAATCATGTTCCATTTATTTTAGTCGCCGCGATTATTTAAAAAAGCGATGACTAAAATACCTGAAATTTACTATGTGATTTTGAAACGGCAATTGTAATTCTGAGTCAAATTTTGGTTTAAATTTATCTTTAAAAGGCGTCCGAAATACACATTCGGTCTTCTTAACAGCGTCCCAGCGATTAATGTTCCCTCCCCCTAATAATCGAAGATATACTGCTCACGCTGATAGACTGTCTTCTATAGGCACAGTAATAGGTTGTTAGGTAATTATAGTAAGACAATGGCATGCAGTTAATAATATACAAGTACATAATTAGAGAAAATGCAAGAAAATTTCAGCAAGATCACTTCGACTAGTTGAGTTACTGTTTACATAAACATACACGGACGAAGAGACACACTTTCCATATGATAAGCTTCGTATAAAATTTGACAATAATGTGGAATTTTGATAACTATATCACATACCAACTTTCATCATTTAAGCTAAAAATTTTTTGTAACTGTCGTGTATATAGGCAAACAGACGTAATTCCAAAAAAAATTGCGTTTCGGATATAGGGTGGGTTGAAACTAATGAGTTCACGAGACTTCAGAGGCATTTTTCGATGATGACGTTGCTAGAGCACTGACTCTTGCTTTCGATGCTTCAACATTAAAAGACGAACGAAATAACTTCATAAATATTACTCCATATAGTCTGACAAAAATTTAAATATTTAATTTAAGAAGGGTTTTTTTTTGTATTAAAAACATTAATTGCTTCTAGTTCTGGATTCTATTTTAGCAAGAAGTTTAAAATGGTGTCAGAAAGCCGTAGCAACTAGGATTCTTACTTATCTCGTATTCGATGCTATTGAATCTTTCTCTCTCTCTCTGTATACAAATCCCGTTGGCATGATTAGTAGTTATTTTTACTTGTATTATAAAAATGAGATTCTTCACAGTAAATATTTTGTTTAAAAATTCTAAATAGTTGACCTTGCAATCAGTAAAATAGTTCCATATAACTGAAGTTTTGAATCTGGAGCAGTACGATCCAAATATGTAAATGCATCATTGAGACATTTGTATCAAATTTCACCCGTCTAATCAAATTTCACCCGTCTAACAGAAAGCGTTTTTGATTTATCGAATAAGACGGACAGATAAAAATGTGTTCTCGGACTCAGGGAGCTTCAAAATTCGTAAAAATCTTGCGTTCGAATATTTTGGCTATAACAATAGCTTATATACTTCGTATACGAGAAAGCAATACGCATGAATATATTTGTATAACGTTAACAATCTGAATCATTCGAAATTATATCGCACATTTACACCTCGGTAGTTTCTAAATTTTTTAAAATTGTGTATAAGCATATATGCATTCCTCATTTCAAATTTTAACAAAGGAATTTAGATTTTTTAAAACTTTTTTAGACTTGTATTAAATAACCTAGGTTTTAAAACTACTACCGCACTGAAATTTTTTTACTTGATTTGACAGTAAGGATTCACCGGTTCAAGATTCTTCTTTTGTTTATAATAAAGGTTATTTGTAGTAATAAATGACAGCTTAAGTGTAACACACGTAACGAAAACAGCTTAAGTGTAAACACCTACGAGCAACTGAATTGGTTAATGACACAAAGCAAATTCCTACGCGTTTTAGGTCTACCGAAAGAGCTCAATGAATAGAAACCATTTTCATTTTAGAAGTAGAATATGTATTAAAATTCAACTTCTAAAATTTATTTTTGTATAAAATTTCTTTGAGTCTCATTTCTTAATTACTTTTAAATACGATTCGATTGTATGTTATTTCACTAGAGGGTTTCCATATTTTGCAAAATGTATAACAGTGTATGCTATCAATGACTATTAAGGGTTGCTTAGATAGTATTGTCGTGGCAATAAGGTCATGCATACACAGAAAGAAAGCAAGATGTGACGAAAGAAGGTTTACATTACTAATTTTGTCTGTAAGGACATGCATGCCCAGAAAAAATAAGGTGTTGTTTGCCAACGGATTCTAAACCCCCTCCGCACTTTTGCGCATGCGTTAGGATGGGTTTATTTTTTCAAAATAGAGGTGAGAAGAAATATGAAAGTAGATGTTTACACTGAACAATAAAGTGAACTAGGATTACACTCAAAAATAAAATAAATACATTTTCATTTAAAATATAATAATATTGTCAAAAGCGACATGACACTCATGTATACGTGAAAAAAAATTGATCGAAAAAGTATCTAATAGGTCGGAAATCAAGATCAAAGAATGACGAAGAATTCCGGAAATGCGTTCATCCTTCTGGGTCTCACTCTTTGGTGAGATGGAAAAGTGAGTTATGAGTGTGAAAAGTGCCAATATGATGAAGAGAATCGAAAAGAGACCGTTCCCACAGACCGTTAAATCCAATAATTGATGCAGACCGGCAATTTTAACATAGAAATGAATATCGAATTCCATGCAATTGGCTTGCTGTATTTTGGAACTATTGCTTTCGTACATCTCAAATAAACTGAACTAAAGACAGTTGACCATTTGACGGATTCAGTCAAACAAAACATAACTACAATTCTAGAAGGAAAAAAACAGTTATCATTTTCCATCTCTTCATCTTTCTGTATTTCTATGCTAATTTTGTGCTCTAAATGTTATTCATTTTGCTCTTAACATTTTCTTATTATCGTATTCATTTGCTTTTAAACAAAGAGACATGTTTTATATAAATGGATTTTGTTCAAAATTTAATAAAAATCTGTAAATGTGTGGTAAAGATCATGTACCAGATTTCATCCGTTTAGCTCGAAGTGTTTCTGAGTTGTTGTGTTTACAGACAGGCAAACTTAATTCCAAAAATGTGTTTTTCGGTTTACGGGTGGTTTAAAACATGAAAATTCATCTCGATCATTTTTTTGGTGATGACAATAATTTCCCTTTGTATATTCCGTGTAAGAGAAAATGCTGTTGTAGCCAAAGAGATAAAAATTCAGCGCTTGAGGTTTTCTTTTGAAGAGAATGCCTGAAATAATTTCATAATCTAGAGCAAAATAAAGGAAAAAATATATTATTCATACTCCGAAATCATTTTATTTCTGGCAGCACGAACTGTACGGTCAAGTCACGAATATAATTCAAAGCTAAGAAGTCTCACATCGTACAAACATGACTGAAGCATTATTATTCATGAAAGTTATTGGTTTCCTATGTTTAGAGATGAACCAAATGGGAAAAAATGAAATTGGTGCAGCCGTCGAAGTCGCTTTTTTTTAATTATTTTTTTCGAAATAAGACTTACACAAAATGTGTTAGATGGTGGAAGGTAAATAAATATCAAAATAAACCTTTCTGGAAGGATTTTTGCATCGCAATCCATTCTGGACCAACTTCAGCAGATATTTTTTATGGGAAAAAACGATAGTTCTTGAAGAGAAAAATCGATATACATGGAAATGATAATATGACGTTTATTAGCGTTGTACACTGAAGCTACTGTTGCGTGAAGATATTTAAAAGTTCGAAGCACCATAAAAATATACACACGCTGACGTATTCTAAATGACATTCATAATTCAACACTTCTCGACACGCATCATTATGTTGTGTGGATTATGTGATTAAGTAACTTACATACAGTGTAATGCATTCATTCCGTGATTATTTATTTCAATAGGAGATTTTCCCCCGTTTTTAGCTCGCTTTTCACATAAAAGAAAATAATGACAGTGAAATTTAGCTAATTCCAAGCTAAAATGACTAAAATATATATATATTTTTTTAAATCGAAGAGCAGAGTCTGAGAATAAGGACATCAAAAGAGGATAAACTAAAAATAAAGAAACTAAACTTTAAAAAAATTAAAAAGTAATAAAACTGAAGATTTACTTTTATAATCTGACAGCTTTAATAAAGAATGCACGATTAAATAATAAGTGGCAAATAATTTTAATAAGTAATGTATTATTAATTCTAATTAAAAAACATAATTTAAAAATAATTTTATAATACAATCCGCAGATTTAATAAACAAACAGTATAAAATTCTGAATGCAACGATTCTACAATAAAACTGCAAAATAAACATACTACTAACGTATTCAAAGTTTACGTTAGAAAGAATATGTTAAAAATATATAGTTTTAAAAATTATTATTATTATTGAATTATTATTATTGTATAAAGTGACTCTTCGAATGAGTTAAGAGTGTCAAACCATATTCATTTAGCTCAATGAAAACAACAGTTGTGAACTAATTAAAGTAAAAAAAAAAATTAGGATTAAAAACTATGTTTTACAATTTTTAGTTTTTTCCTAGATTTCATCAAAGTAAATTCGAATTATTGACAATATTTCAAGATTAACATCACGTTCATCGGGAAATCAAAGGACTAGAATAAAAAATTCAAATTACAAAATAATTTGAATTAAAAATAACCGAATCAACCTATGGTATCACTTATGACTTTAATAGCTAAAAATTATTTATTTATTATTTTAGATATTATATAATTTATAGCAGATTTTTTCCTATGTTTTTTGTTGTAATTTATTTTATTTTATTATTATTTAGGATTCTATTTGGCAAGAATTTTTTACGTAGATGAGTAATTTAAATGGTTACCATGGCTATTCGTTTTTACTAATTTTATATAATCTTAGCGATGCATTTTATCTACAATATTTATAAGTAATGGTAATTTTGCTTAAAGAATCCCAAGAAATTGAAAGTGAAAATAAGATTCTTCAATAGGGATAAAAAATCTTTTGCAATTCTAAATATGTATTTATAATTATCATAATATTCATAATTCTATATATGCATTTATAATTATCATAATATTTTATTAACTGTTTTATTCTCTTATATAAGTATTGTTCAGTTTTAACTGAAAAATATTTTCAGTGATTTCTGCACATTTGTAATATGCTGTCACCTTCATATCATTTTACAATTTAATCTAGAGCATTATAATCAACTTAAAATATTTTTCAAAAAACAAAAAAACAATTGTTTAACAAACAATAACTTAATGGCGAATTATTTAAATCAATTTGGTGCTTTACTAAATGATAAATAATAATTTTTAGTAATTCTGCTTATAGTCTTCTAAAAAGTTGAATATAAATTCCATTTGTTGCAAAACTTTCAGTTCATTTTCATTCTGTTTATGCATCAAAGTTCAGTTCCAATAGTAATAAACAGTTTGTTTTTTGTCGTTGTTGTTATGATGGCTATTTTCCTTTTTTATGTTAAGAAAGATATTTTCAGTGTAGTAAATATTAAATAAATTCAGTCAGCAAGTTACATCGGTTAACATTACGAAATGAATGCAATTGATTTGATAGATAAATAAATGGTCATTTGAAATTAATATGTGTTTATAAATATCTATGGAAATACTAAAACTTAATTATATTAGTGTATAATTATATCAACAATTTATTTCAATTAAAACAAATAAACATGCTTATAAATTCGTTTTTGTAGTTTGCCTGGATTTTAAAATATATATATAATAGATATCAAATACTAGAAAAGGTAATTATTTTTAAAAAGTTTCTTGTATGATTTACAAAAGAAAATCCAAGGTCCACTCTCATAAAAATTATAGTGCAAGATATTGCCAGAGTGAAATGTTCTGATTAAATGCGAGAAATTAAATCAACTTTTAAAAGAGAAAAAAAATGGTTTTAAAAACACAGAATATAAATATTTGATTATGATTTAAAAAATGGAAATATAGAGCATATTTTAAAAATAATTAACATATCTTTTATTAAATCGAAATAGAATCAGCAGTTGATAACACAAAATTTGGAATAAATATTAATTCTGAATTCTTTCGACTTTAAATAGAGTCAAAAATCTAATTGACTTAGTTTTCTCAGGAATCATTGCAAAGCTTCGTTGTATATATATAAAAAAAGCATGCATCAATTTCTTATCCTTTTTTTTCTTCAAATGGAATCCAATAAAATAATTGAGCAATTGTATGTATCAAATAATATCGATTACAGAAAATAATTCAACAGTATTGAAAGTATAAAAAAAATGAAAATAGATTAGTTATTAAAATCTTTACTTTTTGTGCTAAATAATAAATAGATCTTTTGAGTTTGAAAAAAAAAAAATTTCAAAAAATTAATTCGATACTAAATCAAGACAGCCAGGTCAGATCCCTTTGTAAAAATTAATAAAAAGATTCCAGTATTCAGCTTCTGAGTATGAAGATATTTCTAATATTTAAGAAAGTTTACACGGTTTATTTCTGTTTCAGGATTCAATGGGCTCATTTTACTGTCAAATAATTGTACGATCAAATATTCTTTCAAAATAATGTGTAGCAATTAAGCGATTATTAAAGAAATTTTAAGAATTTCTCACACTAGATCAGTTAGTAAGACATGTTAATATCTCCAGCAAAAAAGGAGCATAAATGTAATGTGTTTTTTTACACAAAAAATAGCAAGAAAAGGGGGGGGGACCAAAATTCAAGATTTAATTTTTCGCTGTATTGTGATTCGAACTCATTTCGAAATAAATTCAGTGCTATCAAGGAATGTAATCACAAATATCCGATTACTAATTTGCAAATATTGTGTTCTATTAATTCTATCAAAGCTATCTTTCACGATAGCAAAATTTGTATTACTCATAATTTCTGAGCTTAGCATTTACATTTTTAGCGAAACTTAATCTCGGATTTTTTCATTCAGTTTAGCTAGTAAGAATTCTCTCTTTAGTGCTTACGAAGTGAAATGTTCGGTTAATAAAAGTATAACGGATTTATTTATGTTAAGGACAATGTTATGTTAGGTTGTTTTTGTTTTTATCCTCACACTCTAAATAAGGAAGTAAATACCTAGTTTTATCATATGATTCGTTCAAACTATAGTGATATATCTGTGTTTGCTTATTAATCCAAAAATATATTTAAACGGTCGCGTTTCTATTGTCAATTTCAGTGATGAAGTTTGAATGGGAATCTGGAATAGTTAGGTACATCGTGATTAACTGAATATATCGAAATATTAAAACAAGAAAAAATTCATTTCAATTTTTAAAAACAGGGAATGAGAAAAAAATGAAAATAATAAATAAATAAATATGTTGAATAAATAAAAATGAATATAAATAAAATTTGCTGTCCAAAATTATGCAAACCAAAATGACATAATAAATCAGTCGTATTTTATTTAGTGCCGTAACTAAGGTGGGCGAGCCAGAGCAAGTGCCCTGGAAGCCAATATCAAGATGCGCAAAAGCGATAAAAAAATTACTTGCATCTGAGTGAATAAATAAATTTCTGTTTCACTCAGATGTAACTAATTCCTTTTCAATGTTTTGCCCATCCTGATATTGGCGTTCAGAGTACTTTCTTTGTATGACCTACTTTAGTTACGTCACTGAATAAAATAAGATTGATTTATCAGGCCATTTTGGTTTGCACAATTTTTTACAGGAAATATTTCAGCTATCAATATTTTAAAATAATGTGAGCTTGTCGAACTCCAGAAACAAAATGAAATCATCTGAACTTCAGAAGAATGCGAAACATTTTCATACATCAACTTTAACATCACATGAATTGTTTTATCAAATAAAAAGTAGCATTCTAATTTTACTTAAATTCAATACACTTTTTAAATTCAAAATAAAGTAAACAATTTAAATAAATGTTTTATGACCGTTGATCGTTTATGCAATAATTGATCACTTCCTTTAATTCATTAAAAAATAATTAAATAAATCATCAAATCTAAAAAGTATATATTTTTTTATAGAGTCCTATTTAAAAAGTTGCTGTGACAGCACACTCTCTCAATAATAATTTTGAAGTAAAAATAATTAAAAACCATCGTCTAATTTAAATTTGACTCCACCAATAGTTTATTATGCTTTAATGAAAATATATTCTAAAATAAAGCTCAAATCTGTTTCTATACTATGGTGTACAAACTTAGATTTCAACAAATAATAACAAATATATATTCACACAGTTAATAAATAATGAAAAAATATTAGCCTGAAATAAATCATTAACAAGGCAAAAATTTGCTGAAATCTGAAACTAAATTGACTATCTAATAGATTATGACTTAGAAGGATCTCCTAATATCCGCTGTTAGTTTGTAAAAACGACTTTATAAATTTTAGTTAACATCAAATACTTAGCTAAAGACAAGTTTCCTTTTCTAGTATTCAATTGCTACATTGTCCTTAAAAAAATATTTTTTTAAGCTCATCGGCGGAGGATTTTTTTTAAAGAATGTATTGTTTTGCAGTCAGCTTTAGTGACATCTATTATAAGTTATTAAAATAATAAATAATAATTTAATTCACTGAATTGCACTCCTTATAACACTATTGATGTCACTGAGTTTTTCGAAGGAATACAGCATTTGCATAAAAAATGTTCATTCTCGCCTCATTGATGGGAATAATTGAAAAAGTATGTAATTTTACTTTAACATTGGTGCACGAAACACGATGAAAAAGTCAAATCGGAGCTCTAAAATTTTGATATTTAATTTATTTTAGGCTTCTGAAGAAATAGATGAGTTGTCTCAAGATAACTGTTAGTCAAAATTAATTGACAATATCGTTAAATCGGTTTTCAATCAGACGACGATTAGACGATTGTTACATTCAAAGTCGTTCATATATTTTTTGTTAATCAAAAGTATTGTCTAATTATTTATTAGTTATGTTTCTACTTAATAAATTTGCAGCACATAAAAAATAAAACTTTATTATTAATTTTAGTTTAAGAAAATTTCTCCACCCCTGCTGTACTCATTTTTGAATGCACTTTTCCTTGATTAGAATATTGATAAAATTATAATTTTTTATTATATTTTCTTTAACTTCGAACTAACCAAGTTCCTCTGTTCTAAAAAAAAAAAAAAAAAAAAAAGAAAGAAAGAAAAGAAACCAATCGATAATATCGAAATATTAATTTTATTTTTGAATAACATTTTTTTTTTTTCCAACTGAAAGAAAACAATAAATTTTTATACTGTACTTTGTACATGAATATCTGAATACGTACTGATGAAGGTACAAGAATTTTTCTTTGCTTAAGTGTGCCAAGAAACTTTGTTCATAATGTATATAAATTGGTAATAGGATAAAATACTTTCTTGATAAAACTATTTCACCCAGGCAATTTATTTTTGTGTTATACTTTAGTAGAACATGGTGGATAGTGTAATTTGCTATAACAGTTTCGACGAACAATTTGTCACAAAAAGAAATTCCCTGTTAAAATCATTCTCACCGAGGTCAGTAAATGTATCATTTTCTATTGATAGTTTTATCGATATCAGCGTAGCAGCAGCTGAAAGCTATCGTAATTATTTGCCTTACAAACGCTCCAGAGTGAGTGCTTCTCGAAAATCTAGAGATCGAATCACACTGATTACTCAGATATCGTCCTTAGTTGAATGACAAGATGATAGTGAAGTTCAGCATTACTTGTCGAGCAAAAAGTTTTGATTCAGGAGACAAAATAGTTCAAAAACTTCAATAAAATTTATGACCAGTAAAACCATTTAAGTTCTGTGACGTAAGAACCAGTTTGTTTGAGCGCGAAGATGCCTATTAGAAGAGAAAGATAATACTAAGAATTTAGAAACTAAGTTGCCGCAATCTGTGTGGGGAAAAAAAGCGCGCTTAGATGCTTGTGTTAGGCGGGGTTATCATATTTGGCGTGAATCACCATTGTTGGCGAAAAAAACAATTAAAAAATTCGTTTCTTTTAAAGCCAGTACTAAAATTGAAATGGGCCAACATACGTATGTTGAGATAACTTACATAGTTTTCAAAGCTGTGTAGCTCAATACATCACTTCATAATAAGTTATGTGCATACACAGAAAAATAAGAGTGCTTAGATAAAGATAAAAACAGGGGTAAAAAATAAAAATAAAACGTGAAATGGCACATTAGTGCTTTTAGTAGACGATATTTTCCAAAGAGCATTGAACTGAATTAAACTTGTTCAAACATAGAAATATTTGATGTCAAGAATTCGGCTGCCTGAAATATTAAATTAGTTCGAATTAGAAAAAAAAGAAAGAAAGAAACGAATGACTATGGATTTTTTTAATTCTGGCTAAAATATTTTTAACACTCTTTTAAAAAGTTTATATATATATATATATATATATATATATATATATATATATATATAT
>JAPMOQ010038698.1:606-13312 GCA_026543055.1 Argiope trifasciata
CTTATATTTAAGGTTTTTAGTTTTAATTTGAAAAGAAATACTTTGAAGGATCTGGAAGAAAAAAAGTTCGAAGAAGCTGTGATAAATGCCCTTTCTGAAGAATTTTTTCATTTACTTTCTTCAAGAACTGAGACATCTTCATTTTGCAGTGCGATTTGTAGGTAATTTTAAATAATTCTTGTTATTAAAATTAATGAATTTTATTTTATATGAGTTATTGGAAATAATTCATCTGTTTATGAAAGGAGAATGTAAATATAGCCTTTAATACATACATATCTTGACAAAAATAAAAGTTTTAGATAAAACATGCAAACATTTTTTTTTTGGGGGGGGGCAAGTTATATTGTAACCTGATAGCATATTATTGAATGAGCTGAAATTTTAGCATTACCCAGCTCATTCCATGTTCAAATGTTGCATGAGTATGTTAAATCAATTGTGAACTTTTCTGGAGGAAACTATGTGATATTTACAGCCCAGTTTAAGAAAAGATGCATTTGAATGGTAGACAACATTAACAATTATATTTTTCTTATAATTTTGTTGTTATGTGAATTAAAGGAATAAATTTGTTGTAAATCATTAAAGTTGTACAGGTTATTTAATCACTATTTGGAGCTTAAAAATATAGAAAAGTTATTAATTATTCTTATGAACTAGGATCAGACAAAATCTGAATAATAAATCTTAATAGCTGAAAGAAAAAGAAATCATTTCTTAAGGAGAAAAAGTTGTTTATAATCTAACAATTTAATCATTTTAGAAATAAAGTTATTTACATTTTGTATGCAACATGAAATACCACTGTTTGATCTTATCAGTCAAGTTATTAGTCCTCCCCCCCTTTTTTTTTTGGTTTTAAATCATTTAAATAGATTTATATACCTTTTTTTGTTCTTATAAGGAATTTATTCAATTGAATTTGGAATAATTGTATTTCTATATCATAAAATCTAAACAATAATTTAAAGATACCAGCGGGTGACCGAGCTCCGGTAGGAGAAAAAAGGCATCGAAGCTAACTCGAAGATTTAAATTTTCAATTGTGATTTATCAAAACAATACATGCCACAAGAAAATTTGTGAAATCATTGGTGAAAAGATAACCGGTTAAACCTCGGCTTTTCATCGTCCACCAGTGATGTTATGTCTTGATGTTCCATTGGAAATCTCCATCTGCACTGGTCTCTTCCATGTTTGCTAACCATGCATGGAGCGTTTGGGTTCATATCACCACACGGGTTATGGATCATCCATTTCGAGATCAGTTCCTTGAGTTCCGGATCATCTTCTGGAAACTTTATTAGTTCGCCATATTGGCTATAGATGGCAGCACGTTACCACTTGAAACCTATTAGCCAAAATGGCGAACTAATAAAGTTTGAAAATATCCTATCTGTAACTCCGAACTGGTTGACCGTAGCGCTTCAAAACCGGCGCCAATCGATTCCTCGTGGCCAAAAACCCCAGACCCCCCAAGTTTACCGGAGTTTATTAATTCTGGGGCGATTTTTGACTTGGCAACCATTCCTTGTATTATAGTATAAGATAATTGAAAAAAAAATCTCATTAAGTTTTGCTTCAAATAAAATATGTGATATAATACATATTTTTTTCACATTATATTTATGTGTTTTTTGTTGAATACAGTTTCAGTCATGATAAATTTTTGAAAGCTTTTTAAAAGTTTATTTATGCTTCTTGATATTTTTCAGAAATCCAAATTTATTGAGTGGAGAAGGCATGAAATTTGATGTGACATCAAAGAAAATTATTTTCATTATCTTTAATCTTTTTTCTGGTAAGATTTTCAAGTTGTTTTGAAAGACATTATTGTATGTTCACATTTAAACATGTAATCAGAATTTAGGAAGATTTAATCAAACAATATCACTGTTATAACAACTTAATTATTATAATTTAAATATAAATAATATATTTTTATCAAGGTGAAATCCTTATGTTCTTTATTTGTTTTTCAATTGAAATAATATATGATAAAAGTTCTGTACTGTGTAAAAATCCACAATGAAAAGTTAGCCAATGTAGGGATATTACCCTTACCACATTTACATATTTATAAATTAAATTTATTTTAAGTAATAAGAGAAAAAAGGGAATAAAACCCTTTGGACTTAAATTGATGCTGGAATCAGAATACTATATTATATTTTTATCAGACAATTTTATCTTAAATTTGTAACATTAATTAGTTGCTCTTATAATTTTTTTTTCTATTGATACTTTCATTAAACATTTATAATGGTTCAAAGATAATGAGAAAACTGAATCTCTTCCTTAAATTTTAAAATGTTATCATTTTGAATATTGTAAGGATTATATTTCTGTATTAATTTATTTTGTATAGTTTTGTATAAGGATTATATTTCTTAATTTATTTTGTATGTTTTTGTATAAGGATTATATTTTATAATTTATTTCGCATATTTTTGTATGAGGATTGTATTTCTGTAGGGCGTTTGTGATATATATTGCAGTAGATTTTATTTTGAAATAAATTGTTACAAATTGTAAAATTTAATATTAAATTCTTTTGCTCAGCTTTATTTTTTTAATCAGCTTAGTTTGCAATTCATCTTGTGTATTTTATTATTATTAATAACAAATATTACCCTTTGTGTCTTATTTTAACTGAAATACTGATTTTTGAAAACTTTTTCTTCTGCATTACTAATTTGCTTTATTGTTTTTAGAATTTAGGAATACTGTTCTATTATGCAAAGCTTTGCAAAAGGTTTGGGATTTTTTTGCTAAGCATGTTAGAAACTGGAAGCCCCTGACTACTTACTTATGGATTAATGACACTTTTATTGAAGAAGATGATCTTCTTTTTGGTGTGATGTTAGCATCAGTAAGAATTTATTGCAACTTGAAGAACTCTGCCATAAGGTATTTATATACTATTTATTGAAATATTGATTCTTTGTATTTGAATAACAACCAAAAAAAGGAAAATGAATAACTATTAAATAACATTTTGAGGTATTTAAAATTTTTAAAGTATAATAACTATTACAATATTATTATACACTCAGTTTTATCATTTTTTGTGATGTGATAAGAAAAGTGTTTCTCTTACATTATTAGCACTTAGAGAGAATATATTAAATTGATTTAAAATCAAATTTAGTATTGCTTTGATTTGATGGTACATCCTTTCTTGTGCTTTTTTAAAATATAATAAAGAATTAAATGAATGAAGAAATAAGATTTTTCAAATAATATTTAATGAAAGAATGACTCATGGTAAAGTGACAAATTGTACTAGATGCAGGGTAAAGCTTTTGAAAGCTTTGGCTGAAATAAAAAGGGTCGATAAATGTCAAGCTGAAATTGAACTAATGTAATTAATAACATTTCATATATTAAGTAAATTTTATATATTTATTGAAAGGAAAAAATGTTGTCAAATGTTAAAGCTTAAAATGTAATAAGATAATCTTTTTTGATTTTTGATGTCATCATTATTATTAAATGTAGATTGATGTGTCTTCATGGTTCCTCATATCATTTTTAGATTAATATTCTGAACAGATCAAGAAATAATTGGGCATAGGAAGCTAATAAAATTAGATCTTCAATCGCAGCCATCGTAAATAATTAAATATGTGAATTCAGCTACATTGACACTATCATTTTGTGAAATAAACATGGCATTGAAGATTGGTTGATATCAAAGTTAAGGGACAGAGTGTTTTTTTTTAATTGATAGATGACTTATTCAAAAATGGTATTAATGAGTGAGTTCCAAATAAATGTATGAACTTACTACCTTGTAATGGCCTTGTTGCTTTCTTAATTTGATGTGAATCATAGCCCTTCACCCTTCTATGGGATAGATTCCTGAACTGTCCATAAGGGAGCGATTTAGTATTGAATAGTTATGGATTGTGTCAGTGATTCACTGTAGTTTGTAGTTTACTCTTGGTGCTATGGCAAAATGGTAGGATTATTTTCTTTTTATTATTGGCATTATCTTTAGCTGAAATTTTTGTCTAGGTCACTGTAAATAAATAAACTCTATAAAGTATCCAACTAAATCTTGGAGTAATTTTTAACTCTCTTGGTATTATTAATATTTAACAGATGCTATTTTAAGTAGTAATGTATAGGAAAAACCAAATAAATGAGATAGTTAATACTTTTTTTCCTTTGAAATTACTAAGAAGAGATTAAAATTTTAAAGGCCATAAACTGTTGTACAATAGTATAATCATGCTGTTGGTATCAAACATTATTTTTGATTATGATGCAATGTAAACAGTCAGATTAAAAAAATATATTTTATAATATTTTTACAAACAACAGCAGAAGTGAGTATATATATCTTAAATAAAAATCTTACGAATAAAAAATTATTTGTAAATATTTTTATTCATGTTTTCTCAATATAATCTATTGTATTTTCTAACTATAAAGAGATGAGCATGAATTAAGACATATATTGAGACCAAATGCTTTCTTTTTTCACTAAGCAATATTACAAACATTTGTTTCAGCTCTGAAAACACCCAGAACCTGGCTGTAGATGTTTTCATCAAAGAATTAGACCCTCATAAAATCTTCATTAAATTTGTGAAGCAAATAGGAAATGATCATAATGAATTATTATCATTTTTATTGTCTGATGAAACTTGTTGTCTGTGGTACTTAATGCAATATACAAAATTATTACTCACAGAATGGAAGACATTCATTGAAGCACATAAAATTCTTCAAGACACTGGAAACTTACCTGTTTCTTCTGCTACAACAAATTCTTCTGAACAATTTAGCAAACCTGGTTCAGACAAATTAGTTTCATATTCAAGTAGTTCAAGCTCTGATGAAGAATATTCAGGAGCAGCTGAAAGCAGGGCAGTTGGAGATTTGGAAAGCTTGAGAGAGCTTGCTTTTATGACCGTGTCTGTCTTAATAAATTTGAAAATAGCAATTCAAAAACTTGTAGATATGAATGAATTTCCTTATAATATATCACCACTGATTAAATTGTTACAAATCTGTGAAAAAGAATATCATATTTTAAGATAATTATTTTGTATTCTATTCTGATAATTAAAAAAATAATTTTATATTAAACTTGCTGTTTTAATAAAAACTTTGTATTTTTAAACTTTGTGTGCGCCTTTCTTTGTTAATGAGCACTGTTAAGGTGAAAGTATGATTTTGCTTGAACACGCACGACACAACCCTTTTTAGGGGGTGGTGGAATTCATTCATACACTCATTCATCCATCCGCAATTCAGAATTTATATCCAAATCAGAGACCGACTCATCCCTTATTCGGTACTCCCAGCGGTATCATTTGTTATGGGAACGTGGAAGAATGTGCAGTCAAGACCTATTGAACGTGCCCCAACTGCCAATAGCCAACACGGCGGTCTTTGGCCGAGACGAAGACAGAACTCGCTACCTTTCGGTTATGATACTAGCGCTCTACCAACCAGGCTACTATGGCCCCATGAATGTTTTAAAAACTATTTTGTAAGCAAACAAAGAGAAATATTACTTTTAAATGAATGATTATTTGATTTCTAATTCATTTCTTGTGACAGCTCAGTCTTCCATTTGGTGAGATTATTATATCATTAATATAAATGCATCAAATTTTTTTTTAAACTTTTCTTTTTTAATATACCAGTTAAAGTAAAAGCAAAGGAAAATTGATTTCAGGGTAGTGAACTTCCCTTTTTAGGATAAATTCTAAAGAAATATATATGGGATGTGGAATTATAATTAAGAAGAGTAAGCAAGTGGGATAATGGTTCCAATGAAGAGTAAGTCAAAGAAACTACTCATCAGAGTAATGCTTTTTTAAAAAGAAGCCATGGAAAAACCAGTTCATAAGTTTTTTAAAGACCCTGAAGAAAAACTTAAAATCCAAAGACACCACTGACAGCTGAATTTTTATTATTTGTGGTAACGAAGAAAAGAACAGAAAGAAATTTAGATTTGTTATTTGATGCCATGGAAATTGTAACGTCAAGCTTAGTAGCTAGTGAATGGGTATTTTCTATTTCAGGCAATATTGTGTCCAAAATAAGAACAAGATTTGCCATTCAGTAGACATTTTGTTTTTTAAAATCCTATTTACTTAGAAGAAAATAAAATTAGTGAAAATAATATAATTATAAATTTAAATTTTTATTTTAGTTTTTATTTTGTATAAGCAATATGTATGTATATGTAATACTTAATTTTTTTTTCTTGATATTTTAACTTTGATATTGATTTTTTTATTGTATATAAATTAAATAAAATATTTTTCCTTCTTCTTCTTTTTTTCTCTTTTTTTTTTTCTGACAAAAATTTGAAAAACAATTTTTGGGAAATATAATTCGAAAACAGGTTTTTTACAAATTTGGTTTTCGTACTTACCATATTTATAAAATAGTTATTTGTTATTTAATTCAAAAATATTTAATTGGACATAATGTATTTAATATACATATATTACAATATCCATATTATATTACATTTAATAGCACACTTTAATATTCCAAAGTAATGATATTTTTCTAATTCAAATATTTGTGAAAATGCTTAAGTTACTAATAAAATATATGGCTATATGTATATTTAAATCGTTTTTATATTTTAGTTATTCTTTTATTTTAAATCGTTGATTGTGATGAGTTTCTTTAAAAGGTTGACTGAAAATCATTAGAATTGGTTAATGCGAGAAATCATCCACTTATTTGACGAATTTCGTCGATGCTTTTAACAACGTTTATTGTGATGCCAATTTTGAAAGCAATGAGCAATTTTTCGATTTTTCTTTATGAATCTGTGAAGTTATGATGCAGTGAAGTAGTAAAAATAAATTCATGTTAGTCTTTCATAATTGCTTCAGATATTCGTTTAGCACATGTTATACATCAGAATAATGTAGTTAGAGTGAGAGAAGTAAGTTACAGTGGATCTTTGCTAATTCAATCTGATAATATCGCAAAAAAAAAAAAAAAATTATATTTTGCTTAAAAATTTTAGCTAAGAAATTTAGGAGTAAAATTAAGATCGAAAAGAAAACTACAATCCTTAAACTAAAAGGGTAATTAAAATTTATTTTTGAAATTTAATGCTTTTAATAAATAATACATGATAAAAGAATAGTTATAAAATAGTTTTAATAAAGTAAACAAAAATAATTGCTATTAATATTTTTTTAAATAATTTTTAGACATAATTTAGTAAACAAACAGTATATATTGTTCTTAGAATAGAATCATATTACAATATAACTTTAAAATAAGCCATTCAGTTCACATCTAAGGTGCTAAATATAATTTTAAGCTTGTGAAAATTTATTGTTATTATTTGACTGAAACATTGTGTGCTATTAACTTAAAATAAGCCATGAAGTTCACTTCTAAGGAGCCAAATATAATTTTAAGATAGTGAAAATTTATTGCTATTATTTGACTGAAGCAAACAAATAATGGAATATTATTTGACTATTATAAATATTTTTAAGCTTGTGGAAATTTATTGTTATTATTTGACTGAAGCATTGTGTACTATTAAGTCAAAATAAGCCATGTAGTTTACATCTAAGGTGCCAAATATAGTTTGAAGTTTTATACACTATTAACTTAAAATAAGCGATGGAGTTCACATCTAAGGTGCCAAATATAATTTTAAGTCAGTAAAATTTTTTTGTTATTATTTGATGAAGCATTGTACACTATTAATCTAAAATAGACGATGGAGTTTAAATCTAAGATACCAAATATAATTTTAAGCTAGTGTAATGTATTGTTATTATTTGATAAAGCATTGTACACTATTAATTTAAAATAGACGATGGAGTTTAAATCTAAGATGCCAAATATAATTTTAAGCTAATGAAAATGAATTGTTATTATTTGATGAAGCATTGTACACTATTAATTTAAAATAGACAATGGAGTTTAAATCTAAGATACCAAATATAATTTTAAGCTAATGAAAATGTATTGTTATTATTTGATGAAGCATTGTACACTATTAATTTAAAATAGACGATGGAGTTTAAATCTAAGATGCCAAATATAATTTTAAGCTAGCGAAAATGAATTGTTATTATTTGATGAAGCATTGTACACTATTAATTTAAAATAGACGATGGAGTTTAAATCTAGGATGCCAAATATAATTTTAAGCTAGTGAAATGTATTATTATTATTTGATGAAGTATTGTGTACTATTAAAATCTTGAAATTAATGAAGAATCTGTTTGTAGAAAATATCAACCATAAACAAAAGTCATCTTAGCATTAATGCTAAGTGTGTGGAACATGATCGAGTAAAATGTTCTTTGAGCTTTTAGAAAGCAAGTTCATCCCAGAAGCTATATACGTTTAAGTACAGGCTAAAATTTCTTGTATTTCATACTTATCTAAGACGTCAGGCATATCGAACTTCAGAAGACTTTAGAATCCATCTATAATTTCAGAATCTCGGGAAGTTGGCATATTCTTAGACGGATTTAAAATATTGTTTGATATTATTCGAGCTGTGAACTTCAATTAAGATTATGATTTTAAAAAATCCACAAATTATTATTATTTATTCATGAAAATTACTATTTTGAAAATTTATCATTTATTATTGATGATGTTATTTCATATTATTATTTATTATTCATTTTTATTTTTTAAAAAAAATAACAATCTGAAGTTGCATTGATTTTTTGGAAACACCTATAATTTTTTTTTTGTTTTAATTTCAAATAACCAAAATAAATTTGAATTATAAACTTTGTTCTAATATTAAGTTAATAGCAAATTCAAGCAACAGAAAAATTTTGTAATAAGATTCAATAACATCGAGGTAGTACAATTATTGTGCAGTATTTTGAATGATGAATAGCGTTATATATTTATAGTTGGCATTCTTTAGACATCTGAAGCTATAATAGGCTAAAATAATCACATGAAGCATATCTTTGCTTAATAAGCATATCTTTATGATATGCTTAATAAGCATATCATAAGCATTAAGCATATCTTTGCCTTACGGTTGTGGTAGCCTTATATTGGAAACAGGTTGGAAATTTTATCCCATTATAGATTCGTCTTGCTTGTGGTTAAATCTATGTATTAAATTTTATCTGTTGTTCAGATTGCGAAATCCACCGCGCTTTTGCGCATGCGTTTGGAAGGGTTTTATTCATCAAAATAGGTATGAAAGGAGGTGTTTTCATTTAACAATGAAGACTCAAGGTTTTATGAGGCGTAAAAAGAAAGGACACAGAACAGAAAAGATATTAATGCATAGTAAAATATTTCAGAACAATTTTTATTTAATGTTGCTGTTGTTTTCAATTGCACTTGTGATTGACAAGCCCGCTGATTGCTGTCAGCGATTTTAAGCCTAAATTAGCGTCTCTTGTTTTTATGTAGCACCAACTAAGGCCAAGAGTACGACTTAGCTACTTCGCTTGCACAACACCTTTTTACAGGGGGACGCATTCACACTACTCACAGATGGAACACAGAATAACAACCATACCCGAACCAGGACTCGAACCCGGGATGCCCAGAACACTTGGAAGACAAGCTACCCCTATTCCAGGACGCTGGCTTTATTTAATGTAAAATGCATAAACATTTAATTATGAAGAACAAATGAAAAATTTCTGTTCTTAAAATTTGGTAATTCTTTTTTTTAATGATCATTTTTTAATATTAAAATGCTGCGTGATATTTTCCGCAATATTTGAAGGTTATCATACACGTGAAAAAATATTGAACTAAAAAGTAGCTATTGCGGGAAATTGCTATAAAACTGGAAATGCGCTCATCATTCCGCCTTTCACCCCTTTCTGAGATGGAATCGTCTAAATGTGGTCGTCTCAGAATCCGTTGACGAACAGTATCTAGCTCTTTTCGCTTTGTAATCATCAGTTAACTCATATAAAGGCCTTATCACATGGCAAAATATCGTCCGCACTTTTCGTCAGCAATTTTTAGATATTTTAGCAAGTTTTACGTCATCGACAACTTTTTTTAACCAGCTTGAAAATGCCGAGGATAGGGACGGAAATATTGTCCGCAAACGAAATTTAACCAATCATGTGAAAGTTCGATAGTGACGTGACTTTCGTTGTCGTTTGCTGATGAAAAGTGAAGACGATATTTTGCCATGTGATAAGGCCTTAAAAATAGCTTGACAGATAAATTTCTGAATGAATTTCGTGCAAAATTTGACATATATCTTCACATTTTGATCGTAATTCTTTGTATCAAATTTCACCCATTTAGCTTAAAGCATCTCTTGAGATAGCAGGTTCACAGATAGCCAGACATTATTTTAAAAAAATGCTTTTTGAATTCAGGAAGGTGTGAAATGTGGAGATTCTTCAAGATCACTCATTCCAATTTTATGACGATTTAAAATACTTAAAAAAGAACTCGAAATGCAAATGTTTGGATTTAAATAAAACTATTCACTGGACCTCTTACAGGTAAGGCAGAATTAAATGTCCCTAGTATCCTAGTAAATAGATCTGAGCAAGTCATATTTCACTAGGCATTGACAAAACATAATTAAGATGTCTTCTTTTGTCAAATATTGGTGCTTTTCTGATTGTAATATAAGTTTTATTTGAACAAACTCATTTGATTATAACAGTTTGAGAAATTTTTTAATGAATATATAAATTTAAATAGATTTTTACACATTCGTTGCGACACGCATACAGGTGTTAATTTTGCTGCCATTTTTAGAATGATGAGATTAATTTAGTTTAGTTCAGTTATATTAATGCCAAGTTGTAAAGCAACACTAGGGCTATTTTGGGACGGACCTCGTCATTTTGAGCCGCTGTCAGATGACGAGGATGACTTCTGAGCTGGCACCCCCCTCTCCACAACACAACTGCGGGAGAACATTTGGCCTGACAGATTTAACGTGCAAGACTCTCCCTTACACGACGGTTCTTCGGTGGAATCGAGTCTCGAGCCTGAAACCCACCGGTTCCGAAGCCGAGACCTTACCACCAAAACGCCATGCCCTAATGGAAGAAACGCAGTTGATTTCAAAATTAAATCGGTACATTAAATTTGATAACACTCAGCAATTCCACCTATCTTAATAAAGCTTTGAGCTTAGCAAATTATCTGTTATTTTTATTGTGGTAAATTTACAATGAGTTTTTCTTTACGCATAATTGGTATTCACCGTTTCTTTCTAAAGCAAAAAAGTTATTACTTGAAAAAATAATTTATTGGTGTTAATTTAAAACGAAAATATTTTTGTACTGAAATTTGATTTAGGTCGTACATGTACGAGGAGTGATCCAAAAATATTTTACAAGGCAAAGGAAAAATGTTTTATTTACAATAGTCACAGGATACAATCATAATTAAGAGACATATGTGGCGGTCATTTCTCTACATAATCACCAAATCTGTTGAGGCATTAATTACACCTCTGGACTCATTTGTTTAACCCGTCTTCGTAATAATCAGATCCCTGGCAATTGAGCCAGTTCATAGCACCTTTTTGAACATCACCGCCTGATATGAACCTTGTTTAGGATAAGTATAACTTTAACACCGGGAAAAGGAAATAGTCACAAGGAATCAAATCGGGGTTCTATGGGGATGACTCCAGACCTCCCACCTATACATTTCCAGGAATCTTTCTGCATGCTTCTATAACGAATTGATCCAGTATCTGCCATCACAGCCGATAGAGGACGCCACGGTATTGGCTGTGATTGGCATTATAGTGACGTCACAGGGAATTCGGTTGCAGTGTGGATCGCTAGATTCGAAGGTGAATATGGTGTGTAGAGTTATGCTGTTAATATGAAAGGCATTGATGCCTGATCTTAGTGTGCTTATGGATTTAAATGATGATTATGAAAATGAAGTTAATATAGTGTAATGTATGAATTTCTCCTTGTTTTTATGTTGTGTGCATTGACCGACTGTGATGTTATGAATAAAAAATTTTTAAAGGACAAATTTGGTCAAATCGCTCATATAAAATTTGATGACATCACACTTCAAAAGAACGACACCATTTCGCCACTTGTTTTTTACTCATTGCTTTTCTCCCTTACACTTCAACGATATGTCTGTGAATGTCCGATGTGGGCACATTCTGAGCCCATAGAAATCGTATCACCTCTGTGCGAGACCACTTCTCTAGACGTCTTGCCATTACTGTCGCTATTTCATATCTAAGTATTAATACTATCCGCTCGAAGACCGGTCTAAGACAACTCCACTCGGGGTAACAATATTCCCATCTACAATTTCTACTTTGTAAATACGGCTGCTCGTAAACTTTTGATATCATCCCTCGTGCAAAATAGAAGTTATAAACTTAATGTTCAAATATTGATTATGGATTTCTTCCATGACAGTCACATCTCACTTCCCAAAGATATTTTAGGCCTTCTCATTTTTTAAAACATTTTATCTGCTTTTATTTTATTGGTAGCTAGCTGCCTTTGGCGAGCACTTGGTTCGCCAGGAGTAATGCGTTCTACAATTTTCAATTAAATATTTATGTGTCTTGCTATCTTTAAATCAGCCAAATATATTTAAGCTTCGATAGTTACGTAGAAATTCGATAGTCACTTCCATAATAGAAAGCTTTGACTTGGAATTTTTTTTGGAAAACATAACATTTAATATTTATTTAATTTCATCCAGTCACGTACTGAAAGTTACATTTTTTAAAGAT
>JAPMOQ010038700.1:0-16101 GCA_026543055.1 Argiope trifasciata
TAGAGAATATCGCAATATTGAGGGGAGATTAACATTAGTTTATATGCAAAATCACCGGGACCACAAAACATTATTGTAGTAGAGGGAGTTATTGTTGTATCGGGTATCGTTGTAGCGAGAGTTTACTGTATATTTATATATATATATATATATAGTCACCTAGGAACGTATCCCCTATAATCCCATATAAATTACCATTCCGTATTCACGGTTTTTGTATTCGCGGCATATTTATGGAACATATATCCGTGAATAAAGAGCTTTTGCTGTATTAAAGACTTAAATCTGTGTCGTCGTATTGTTTTTAAAAACGTAATTATAATAAGGATAAATGTATATACCATCGTCGTGAGTATAAATATAGAAATTAAAACAAGAAATATATATTTTTAAAAAAATCTTTGCAATTTTATCTAAAAATAAAGACAAAAAATTGTACCGAGAGGTAATTAGTATTAACGAATTAGTATTAATTAATGTTTTGAATTTTAAAGTCATGTATACATAATTTTTATGTAATAGTAAACACTGAATTTATTGAGAAAACATTCTATCATTTTTATTAAATTTTAATTACAAATCTAATTAAAACCTTGAATGCTACAATTTACAAATAATATGAAAACCCATAAGCATTATCATGCTAAGAAAGGAAAGAAAAAGAACGAAAAAAGCCGCAAACTAAAAAAAAAAAAAATAATAATAAGACACGAAGGAAATTTAGCTTAGTTTAGTTATGTTGTCCCGTTTTAAAGCAATAGTCGAACTATTTTGGGGCGGACTTAGTAATTTTGAACCATGGTCAGATGACGTGGTCGGCACCTGCACTGGCATCCCACTTTTCCCACCACACCAGTGGGAGGACGTTTGGCCTGACGGATTTGGCTTGCAACAGATCCCTTTACATGGCGGTTCTTCTGTGGAATCGGGTCTCGTGCTTGAAACCCTAAGACTCACGAGTTTAGACCTTACCACCAGGACACCGTGGGGACGCAAACTAAATAAAGGCACAGTTTAACATCTTTTTATTTTCTTACACACTACAAATTTTCACATTTTAGACCTCTGTAAAATTATGTTCGTCTGTCTGTGAACACGATAATTACAAATAGGAATGATATTTTTGATCTAAATTTATAGCCCTGTATTAAATATTAGAAAAATTCATTTGCGTATTGATTGTCCGTCATTCTAATTTGTCCGTCTTGTCTTACGTATATAAACGCGATGAAGTAAAGCAGAATTAATGGATACGCAAGGCAACAGTTAGCCTAATTTATTTTTATGCTTTTTTACTTTCTCGTAAATGTAGTATAGAAGTCGTCAACAAATCTGAACTCGAGAATGTGATGAATCTCTACTCTTCAAACCTCTCTGAGTTCGAAAAACGCATTTTTGAAAAATGTCCGTCCGTTTGTCTGTCTATGGTAAAGATAATTAAAATATACTTAGAGTTAGATAAATAAAATTTTACGAAAAATTACGATATTTACTTAAAATTTATAGATTTCTTTCCGATTTGTGGGAACTCTTTTCAGGGGACGACTGTTAGAACGGCTGTTGAGATATTGGATAGGATATGGTAATTTTCTGGAGCAAGATAATTTTCTAGGATATGCCACAACGAAAACATAATTCATTTATTAAGTTTTTCTATTTAATACCATACAATTCGTCGTAAAAAACTTGTTGAACAGTAAGTAAAAGTATTAGTACATTTAAATTTCTTCTAAAAAACTTCGATTTTCTTTAAAAACGGGAATAAATTTGTGTGAGGTTTTTCCCCTAGAAGGAAAGACAAGTTAAAATCAGAGGAGTTTAAAAAGTTCACACGGTCTCTATAAAAATCAGAAAATTCAGTTAAAACATGGCGTATAGTCAGTGGAATATTGCATGATCCGCAAATAGGCGAAGATTCTCCAAACTGAAAGTGTCTGTGTGTCATACTTGAATGGCCGATGCGCAGTCGAGTCAGAATTACATCAAATTTGCGGTTGAAAGATGAAGTCCATGGCGTAATATATGGTTTTACATCGTAGAGTTTATTACTTATTTCTTTATTCCAGTCATTTTACCAAATGCCTTTTTTCTGTTGAGATATAAGTTAACACGATAACAAGAAAACGAAGAGATACACATATTAATATAATTTGGTACGAATAATCAAAATGCTATTGAATTTTGATCCAAATCCAAATATGGGTTGGTTTTTTATCGGTCTGTATTTTTAAAATCATGTAAACGCGATACCTAAATAGCAGAATCATTTAAATTCATCAAATTTGGAGTGGAGTTTTTTGGCTACAAGTGTAATTTCGAGTCAAATTTTTATTTCAATCGGCTGGGAAATACGTGTCTAAAACACAAATTCGATTTTCAGATACTATCAATGGCATGTCATCGCCGAAAATTCGCTAAGCATGACATGATAGTCCTCCCCCCCACCAAAAAAAATCATAGCTCTTTTAAAAACATAATATCCTGTTCATCTGTCTTTTAAATTTCATAACATTGTAACTTTCCCTTATTTATTTATTTTGTCCCCCTGTAAAATGCACTAAAGCTATGATAAATCTTCTTCAGTTTACAACAATGGGAAAAAATGTAATAAAATATTCGAATGACAACGAAAACGGTTTGAATTTCAAAACAACAATATAATCCACTGTTGGAAGTTAAGAAAAAGAATTTTAAAAAATATATATGTCTGAAATATATCATTCATTCACATGGCTATTAAACTAATATCAATAAAAAAGTTAAAATTTTTAAAGTTTTCAAACAATATAAAATTCCTTTTTACATTATATTTTCATAAGTAATCACGGAAAAAGGTCAAAATTAATTCAATTTTTAATTAAAATTCTAACAAAAAAGTTGAAAAAAAAAATTTCAAAATGAATTCTTCCCCACACCAAGGTACAGATGTGCCAAATTTGGTAGCTGTAAGTCAAACAGTCTGACCTGTAGAACCCCAAAACGTACACTCACATTTATCTTTGTTATAAGAATAGATATATATTATACAGGTTTTAATAAAAATCACACGATGCTTTACAATTCAAAATCTTATTAATGTTTCATTAATCATTGAATTTTCTTTCAGTGTTGAATGCTAAGAAAGAGATTCCATTGTTTATCACTGGATGAAAGCATTTTATTGTTCTATTTAAATGATGAATATGAAAGAGAAAATGCAATAAGATAAATGAACTAGAAATTGTATTTTAGATGCTTTGATGGTAGGAAACTTGACTCTACAAGGAAGATTCACATGCTCGATGAACAGAACAGGTATTAATCGATTAAACAAACACAGCTTTAATCTCTGCACAATTTGAGGCCTAGAAATATTTTCTTGGGTGAAATACGAGTCTAAAATAATGAATGAAATATTTAATTCAAATTAAACACAACTAAAATTCTCAACGAATTTGCTGGTCGTCAAAGGAAGCTGGAAAGAAATAAGAAAAGAAGCTACAACATTACAACAATTAAAATGTAGGTGTACTAGACAATTAAGTTTTAAGTAGCATTAAGTTGTTGTGGAATTGGTTTCCATTAGACAGTTTTAAATAAAGTAGAATTTATGATAGTAAAACAATAACAAAAACAGAGGCTTATTATATTCATGCTAGATCTAATTGTTTATATATGCCCAAGATCTTTTGACTTGACACACACAACAAAATTTCAATTTTTTTCCTAAATATTTCCACGCGATGGTAATAGCAAAAATATATGGGATACAACAAAACAATGCATAAGTTTAAAAGTGAAATAAATTTCCAAAAAAAATTATACAAGTTAATAACCAATAAATATTTTTTTAAAAATTTTTATTGTTTTCATTAAATAGTTGTCTCATTAAAAGAAGTATCTGATATGTTCTTATTTCAAGGTTTAATAAAAATTCAAAGTTATTTTCATTTGCAGCTTCAATAAGTTTCTTAAAACATTCAATATTTAACCATGGAGCCTTTAGCGAAATATTATTAAATAATAAAAGAACACTCCAAATACTATAACAGATAATTTTCTCTGTGCTTTTTCTTTAAGCCCTAGGAATGTAAGTCAAATAAGATACAGAAATGAATATTTATGACTATATATTAATATTACATCTAGAAAATTGAGGAAATAAATATTATGGATCAGATTAAAGGCTTAAGTCTATCGAACACTTTTAGGCTTTACAGTAGTATGAAAGTAGAAAATTATGGCCAGCAAAATTATTTTAATTTGCAACATAAAATTAATTTTGACATCATTAAAGCACAAGTTAAAAAAATGAATTTAGTGTATGATACATACAAGATTAAATGCCTAATTTTGAAGTAAATCTATCATGTAGACACTTATTTATTGATGCAAAAATATAATATAAAAATCTAGCAAGTTTGATAAATTGAATGTGGCATTTGTGCCAAAAATCAATTGTATATTTTTTATCATACTTTAAAACTGACTAGTCAACCCCAAGATGTTTAAAATGCATAGATTTCCTTCACTAAAGAGATAATATTTACATATCATGTTATATTATATATATATATATATGTTGAAATTATTTTAAAAATATGAAATGAATTTAGAGAAGAATTAGAACAGCTTAAGACATTCTTAATAAAATTCAAATATATTAGTAAAGCACTAAGTGAGGAAGAAAAAAATTATTCAGATTGATGAGAATTCAAATTGCTCAATAAATATTGCAAATGCATATTTCTTGATAAATGTTCTTTTATCCTTTTTGAAAATAAACTAATTAATGATAGTATTCTAAATATGTTTTATGCATTAGTATATGCAATATAATGAATGACATTGTGGAAGTTTATACATAATGCTTAATAATGTTAAAATAAGACCCAATATTAATAAATTTACGCAGCCAATTCAGTACTTTCAAGATAAAATTTAATGTACTAATTACACAATTTAAGAAAAATTCTAAATCATCTAGTCCAGAATGGAAAAAAAAAAAAAAAAAAAAAGGAACTGTTATATATATTGCATTAAATTGAATATTTAAAAAATGTTAAAATTGTATCTATATATAAGTGATGAGTTTTAAAATATATTAAAATTATATATATATTAATTATATCTGTCTATATAATAATTGTTTATAAATCACTATTAGATGGAATAAAGTTATTTATATAATATTGTTCAAAAATCATACATATGCAATTGTATAATATAATCATATGTATAAAAAATACTGTATTTGTATTGTAACTATTTTATCTTTCTATTTTTTTCTAATGATTAAAAAAATAAACAGCAAGAAACTAACACTTCATATATTTTTATTGTAAAATATCATTACTATACATTCTGACGTCACAATTAAACAGCACAATGAAGCATTTATACAGCTCAAAAAGCACAACAATTACCTACTTTTGCAAACACTGAATGTCTTTTTTTTTTTCACTGCAGATAGAAAAAAAAAAATCCTGCAGACTAAATTACAAATCACATTTTATTCAAACTTTTTTTTTTCTTCTTTCCTTGAATGTTTAAAAAAAAGAGATATGCTTTTTGATAAGAGTCTAAAAAAAGATTGGCAACATGATCTTTTTTGAATGAGCAGTCGGAGTGAACACACTTGGCTAGGATATGGAGCAGCTCTTTCGACACTGGGACGTGAGCGAGTCGCAGGGGTGGTGGAGCTGTTTGGTCTTCTTGAGGGACTTGTCCCGTGTGTTGGGGATGTGAGGGCGGGATTTGTATGTGGTCATTGAATAGGATTTGAGACATGACTTCAGGGGAATGGGAAGAGGAAGCTGCTCAATGCTGTAGACGGTGGTTCGGGCGACTATGGCTCGGCAACAAAGCTCTTGGAGTGACAAAACTGGAAGAATATTGCATATTATATATAAGTAATTGTGTCATAACATGCTCAAACTTATAAGGGATTGTTTCATGTCCTAAAACTTTTACTACATCAAATTTTAATCAAATTTCAGTAATTATAATGCTGAATCCAATGCAACACAACTCTAAATTAAAATAATCTTCTTAAAACAGTGATAAAAAATAATGCATCAAAAGTTATTTCTTAAATTAAATAAAAAAAAGAGTCACAGTAGTTTCTTTTGACTTTAAAAAAAAATGGCAATATAATTATATTTGTAACCATGAGCATTAAAAATATTAAATCAGAAAAGAAAAAAATGATAGGGTGGCACACTAGCAAGCATTTACTTTTTTTTTTTCATTCATAAAACTAGCAATTTTCAATATTGTCTTCATTCAGCAATCAATGAATTCTATATCATTCGATCATTTCTTTGAAAATGTCAAATTTAATTTTTATAAAAAATGTAACAAATTACAACTTAAACTTCTGTATCTCAAAACTCTATTAAAATTTTATTTAATAAATATGTAAAAATAACAAATACAAAAAAAAAAATTGTAAAAATTATTATTTTAGTTATATAATTCTAATGCAATTTACTAAAAAATATATAAACGATTTATTTATAACTTTACACATCGTATGTACTTTTAGAAAAATATATAAGAAAATATAATGTCAGCAAACAAAAACAACTATAATTCTCACTCTCTATTCTTTAAGAAGGCATAAAGGTTATAAATAGATGAAAATAAGCAATGTTTTATTTAATAAATTATTCACAATGAGAGCATTCAGAATGATTTCTATAAAGAAACATTTGAAAAATAAGTCAATTGACAGGCATTCCATTAATAGACAATGTAATTTTTTTTCGTATGATCAATCCTTAAAAAATGATTTGAAAAAAACCCAATCATAGCATTTTATATTTTTTAGAATAAAATAGTAGAATAATTCTCAATCACATATACTTACAATTATTTATTCTAAAATGCTCTTTTCACATCTACGATAATAAGTTGGAATAAGAAATCTATACACCCTTTAACTGTCATAAGTGTATATTAAGATGGTTCTTATTCAAGAATAAAATTTCATTAAGACACTTTTATTTTGATTCACTTTATTAAAAAAAAATGAAAACATTACTGTAATTCTTAATAAGTCAAGTTTTAGAAGTAATTACCATAACCAAAACTTTGAATTTCAAGTAAAAACCTATAAAATTTAAAATTAATCTAAACTTTAATTCAGTATATATTGGCAAATCTGTAAGGCTAAATATGAAAAAAAAATAATTATTATAATAAACAAAATAAATAATAATCTGTCATTATACTTCCTTATAGGACATTAAACCAGATTTCATTTAAAAAATTTATAACTTATAATTCACTTTTGTATTATTTTACTAAAACAAAAGATACTTCTTTAGTTCTTTATCTTTTAGATGAAGTTTGTTGTATCAATAATATCCTATGTACAGCAGTATTATTTACAATTCTTAATGAACTATTGCTTTTCTTCTTTTGAAAGATTAATGTTTTTTGAAGTAACCCTCATACTGCATCCAAGAATTCAAAACTTTTCATTGTGTTAGCCATTATGCAGACCCTTTTTATGTCTATGCCTAGGCAAAAAGTTCATTTTAAAAAGTTGCAATTTTCTTCTTTTATTGATACACTTTACCATTTTATATCCCTTTGTGAGAGAAACACAGTTCTCAAAGCATACAAGGCCAATAAGTTCCTCCAATTAATAATGTAAAGGTTTGTTTCAAAATTTCATATATGAGGCTTTTAGACTTTAATCCTTTAAAAACTCAAAGTCCACCCCCCCTTTTTTTCAGCTTGAAACCAACTGCAGTCACCTGAAAACAGATTTTCTCATACTAAAAAACAGTTCATACCATAATAAATATTAATTCCAGATTCTTCTTTTTGAGATAGTTCACGCTGATTTTTGAATAAGTATATTTTAAATCAGAAAAGGAAAGAGAGAGAGAGAAAAAAAAAAACATTAGCAGAATAAGCTATTTTACAGGCATTCCATGAATAGACAATGTAAAATAAGTTTTTTTTCCCCCTTTTATGATCAAACCTTAAAAATGATTTTTATAAAACCTGATACTAGTATTTTCTATTTTTCTTAGAATAAAATAAAATAATTTTCAATCACATATAGCAACAATTATTTATTCTAAAATGCTCCTTTCATATCTATGATAATAGGTTGGAATAAAAAAAATCAATACACCCTTTAACTGTCATAAGTGTACATTAAGATGTTCTTATTCAAGATTTCATTGAGACACTTTTATTTTGATTTACTTTATTAAAATAAATTGAAAACATTACTATAATTCTTTATAAGTCAAATTTCAGAAGTAATGACCATATAACTACTTCTAAAACTTGACTTATAAAGAATTATAATCTTTAATTCTATAAAAGTCAAGGATTAAACTTGATTCATCAAGCATGATGAAATCCCTCCCAGCCCCTGAATTTTATAACACATTCAACAATTTTCCAATCTGCCAATACATACAATAGTGTGCTTTTATAAGTTATTTACAATCAACAGGAGCCTGGACCTCTTAAGTATGATTTTTGGCAAACTATATGGCATATAATACGTTGTTGGTAACTTCAATATTTAAAATGTCGGATATTGCAGTTTGAAAATCATGGTGACTGAATAAGCTATATGAATTCCTAAATGTTTTGATAATCAATACATGAGCTCTCATTGTAAATTCAACTCTAACTACCTAGAATATGATATCAAAGACATAAAAAGCCAATCCATGCCCCCTTCCCATAATAAGAATGCATATTTTTCTTAAAAGATCTGTACCATTGATCAAATAGAATATTATATTCAAGCATTTTATTTGATCACTAATACACCAAGATTATATTTTATGCACAGCAATAGCTATTATTTCCCTTATATTTAATAGAAGTTTTAATATCAAAATTAATAGGCTTCTACAGAACCATGCTCAGTAACTGATTAAAATAAAGCATAAAAATTACATGATATTGCCCTGTTTGACAGGGCCTGACTCAGGCACTATAGGCTAGGAAAACGAGTTTAAAGGGTGAAAGGTATTTCTTGAAGAGTGCTTAGCCCCAATATGCCTGAGTCAGGTCCCTGTCAAATGGAGCAATATCATGTAACCAAGAGTTATAGGATTAATTAAATTTTATATCAGTTCCTACTCAAATTTTATTTCTTAAAATTTATAAAAATAAATTATAGCATGTTTTAATTTATAACAAGAATGCCAATGGAAAACAATTCATAAGCATTTTACACACTAAAAAAAAGAGTCATTGATAAAAGTTGCAAATCATTTATGAAATAAGGCAAGCTTAAATCATTTTCCCCATCATCAATTTTACGTAGATTCCCTTCAGAATCAGTTCTTCATTGTCAGCAAATTTTATCAATCACTTACGAAAAAAATAATTTCAGCCTAAAAAGAATAGTATGAATTATATCCTTACCTCTATTACTTCGCCACAATCTTTCCATGCCATTTCTCAACAACGCCATACGTGACAGTTCAACAAATGATTCGGTTATGTTATAATTACAAAGTGGGCTGACTTCGAAAAATACCATGCTGTGTTTCCGGGCATAGCTTTCAGCTGTGCCCTCGCTCACTTGCCTTTTGAAAGCTAAGTGTAGTCTGTTGCCAATTAAGATCTTTGGAATACCAGGAGCGTGCTAAAAAATAGGTAAATAAGCAGATTGAATATATATTTCAGAGTTTGAGCAAATGAAGTAATACTTATTTTAAATGTATATGATTTAATAACATAAGTATAAAAATGCTAAAACCTTTTTTTAAATTAAAAAGCAATCCCCATTTGATTAAATATAATTTATTCATTTATCAGCCTCAAAAAACAAAAGCTTTTCTAGATTAAGAAATGTTTTAGGAAAATCTGAATTTATTTTAATTGTATTATTATTAATTGAATCTTTGATTTACTAATAAAAGACTCAAAATGAATTTCAGAAACAAAAAATATAAGATTATGTTTTAAATACTCTGAATATTCGGATTTATTTATTAGATGAATTATAAACCAAATATTTTAATAAAGATCTAATATTTTCTGTGTTTTCTAAACTTTTATTTTCTACTAAAAATTTATTTTTAAATAGTCTTTTTCCTTTCTTTCTTTCTTCATTTTTTAAAAAGAAATTAAGAGTAAATGACAGCAAATTCTGAGCCACGATATTTTAGATTAGAATGAAAATCTAACAAAAATTATAAACAGTTTAATTTAGCATATAATTTTTGTGCCCTTTAAAAGTCATAAAAATTGTAAAGCAACATTAAAAAAAATTAATGAAGTTCCTACTATTTATTTTTAAAACAAGAAGAGCAAATCAATAAAATTTGATAATCAATGAAAATTTTAAGGCAAGAATCAGAATTTTAAATATTTTTTTTTACTACCTGCACTCAAATATTTTGGTATTTTAATGAATGCAAAATAATAAAACTTATCAAAGTTATTTAGATACACTATATAGTAACAAAAAATATTTGATTAATTTTAACAATGAGAAGTTGTTCAATTAAACTCTTTCAACTACCTGTAGTTTTTATGTCAAAACCAATTAACTTCATTTCACTGTCTGCATAACAATTTATAAATATAATAAGTTTTTATAGTCTCTTTTAGATTTAAAAAAAAAACTGTTTCTGCAAACATAACACATTATTTATTTATTCAAAGTTTTACAAGATGCCATCTCATAATAATATATAATATTAGCAGATAAAATAAGTTAAAAACATTAGTAAAACATAGTTTCATAGGAATTATTTTAGTTAAAAAAAATGTTTTCCCCTCTACCACTAAAAAATTATTTTTTTAAAAAAGCAGCTAAATCAACAATACAAACTTCAAATATATTAAATAGTAAAATTTTTGTTTTTTTAAAAATTCATTTCCCAAAATATGCAATTAAGTATATTTTTACCTCCTCGACTTCTGTCAACCATCGATCAATGCCATCAAATGACCATTTATTGGTGATATCATAGACAAGTATTATACCCTATAGGAATAAAGAATGGAAATAGTATTTTAATTTTGTAAGTAACTGAAAAATATTTCTTAGTAAATGCAAGCCAACTCTTTAAAAATAAGTTAAAGTAGCATTAAATAGCAAATCATTTCAATTAATAGAAATTACAAAGATAAACCAAGAAGTGTGAGATGACCTAGAAATAGACATTTTACTTAGATTTTATGCTATTCTTTTAAACAAATAGCAAAACTGATAATTTAATAGTGATAAACAAATAATAATCAAAATATTTTAATCAATTTATAAACTGCAAATAAAAAAGGTAAGCATTGAAATAATGCAAAATCTTCAAGTTAGGAACCTTCAAAATAGCATACAATTTAAAATTATTTTTCACAATCCTATTACTTTTTTAAATAAACACGAGTACTGCAAATAATCAAAACAACTACTAATAAAAAATTTATTTTTTGTTTTGGATGTTTCTGGTAAGTTATTATTCTATAGACAATTTAGCAAATTAATTTATAACTTTAGATATGCATATTTATTCTCTTTTTTTAAAATAAAACCTACAATAATAAATTTTCCAATATATAATATTGTGAACGAGCTTCTATTATAACATAGTTATACAATAAAATACACTTTTTGTAAACAATTTATGTTAAAAGAAAGATTTAAATATCATAAATATAGTGACGCAAGTATCAGGAAAAAATACTTCAAACAGCTGAATTGCAGTGGCTAAATAAATGTATTTACTAACGATCAATTCTATACTGCTTTTTCAAGATCATTACATTTAACAATGTTTTTGAATCGATTAACAAAAAAAATGATGGAACTTTTTTTATTTAAAGATAACTGTATTCCAATATGAAATATTGTTTACAAACAAGAAACTTTAAAAACATTTACGTCAATGGATAGTTTAAAATATTTTGCAAATACACATTGTTAAGTATTTAATTTCAAGAATAAATAATTTTTGGAAAGGGGATGAATAAAAAGAGACAAAGTGTGCAAAACTTATAAGAATTTTTTGATAAAAATTAGCAATAAATTCTAAACACTATTTTATGATTATCATGAATATCATATTATAAACAGATATCACAAATTTAAGAAATGTATTAAATCAAAGGTTTACTATCAAGATTAATTAAGATTATTTTATTATACTCACTTGTGCACCTCTTGAATAAGAACGGATGATGGTGGAGAATCTTCCTTGTCCAGATGATTCCCTACAATAAAATTCAAAAATAATGCTTAATGTTTATTCTTCAAGTTGAAGTCAAAAATTTCATTAGTAATAACAAATTCAGAATAAAAATTTACAAAAATGGCAACAACAAAATTTAAATTATTATCAGTTTTCATTTTATACATAGTGGACAATCTAATTTTTATCCAACTATATAATATGTCGTTCTTTCTTTAAAATATTTCCCACACAATTGGGAATGTTTGTTAATTATATAAATATTTTGAAATATATAAATGAAACATAGGTATTAATATAAAAATAACTAAAAAATATTTATATTTATAGCAAGTAAATGTACATACCACAATTGAAGTTTTATACGTTTTCCATCCAAAAGAATTGTGGTCGTTTTGTATGCAACACCTGAAATATAATGTAACAATAATCTTAGTAATTAAATGACAGTATAAAACAGTTTTTTAAAAATTGCGAATTCTTTAGAAACAATTCTCAAAAGATCATTTGGTTATACATATTATAACTTCAAAAATCAGCTTTTTTTTTGCATAATCCCTAGCTTTATTATCAATCAAATGTAAATTCAATATGTACTCTAATGTAGATAACATTGGGTACATGGTTTAAAAACAATTAAAAATTGAATCATATAGATGAAGAAAGTTTAAGGTTATTTATAAAATCATGTAATTGTTTTACAACACATATTTCAGGACACAGTTTCTCTGACAGTAGCATTGAAAATTATTTTGCTTTTATATTATTGACTTTTTTCATGATTATTAGTTCTCAATAAAATAGCAGAATAAATATCTCATTTCTTAAAGATCAAGGTTTTTTGTTTTTCCCAGTAGAGAGGCTCTTTTTTACTAAGCTTTTTTTTTTACTGTTACATTTATCAAAGACAAACTACACTGATTAGTAATATTGTGGATTTAATTTTACAAGGAAACACAGATCTTTAAGCATTCATTTAATAATATTTTTATTTATTTACTTGCTTTGAAGTGTAAAGGAATTCTATAGCAAATGGTCAAATTCTGTTATCAGAAAGGAATTACAGAGAGGAAAATGCTTAGAAAGCAAGTAAATTATAATCAACTTTCAAGCAGACATTTATTTTCAATTAATTAAGGAGCAAAAAATAAGGATTTAAAGAGAGTAAACCACTCCAGTTAATAAAATTTCTGAGATGCTATGAAAATTTTATCCAAATTTTAATAAAATATACATTTAAATATGAAAAAAAAAAATTTGAAATTCAAGAAGGAATAAATCAAAAAAACATTTTGCCTACTACAAGGATAAAGAACAAATTCTTATTCAAAATTTTTATTATAATTATTATTTAATTTCAATGCAAATAACAATTATTGAGAGGAGAGGAAAATAATAAAATCATTATGGCTTAACATGGCTTAAAAATAAAAATATTAATCAACCTGATAATCATTATTATTATGCAAACGAATGAATTGCAAAAATTATATTCCTTCTTTGAAATTTTACAATCTCAGATACAAGTTTTAACACTTATTAAACAACTGGATTATTAAGTGAAAAGTATTAAAAATGAAGTTCCATCCTCATAGCTATAATCATTAATAGAGTTATAAACTTTATTACACAAATATGAGAAAACAACTTGCCATAAAATGTGCACACATTTAAATCACTGTTGTGAAACAAATATTTATTTCTTCAAAAACAACACAAACATTAAATTAGATTTGATTTAAAATATTTTTCAGACTTATCATTTTATTAGTTTTCAAATACCCATGTTAAAAGTTTTCATTTGATTATTGTCTTGAAATACACCATGCTAATTTTTTTCTTCAAAAATTCATTTAAACTAGATAAGATTGGGGAAATATGGTTTGATTCACAATAAATAAATAAAAAATCATACATTTTTATATTTAAAACACAATACTAAATATTTTTTTTTTAAGTTGTTTTAAAAGTATAGTTAAAAATTATTTATTCTTAACAATATGCAATTCAAACGAAAAATTCATTATATAAAAATAAGTTCAATCAAAAGTAAATGATTAGAATAATTTTTAATTTCATTTCACTGAATTACTCTTGCCTTATATTAAATTATATTCTGCAGAAGTTATGCAAGTTTTTTAATTTTGAAATGCAATCGAAAGATAAGGCACTACTTCATTTATAATCATGTTAGTACTAAATTTTTACAACTTCTTTCATTACATTAAAGGTAATTATTTTAAGAATTATATACTTTAAATACTTTCAATTTTTGAGAACAAGATGAGATACAATAAAAATGAAATTTGTAAATTTCCAAGCTATCAGCACAAGGCTTGACACTCTAGTTATATTATTCATCAAAAATCAACAAAACATTTAATAAAGAAAAATAAACATTATACTGACAAAATTACATACATTATATAAAAAGATGGAAGAGTAATTCACAAACATTAGAAAATGAATTCCAATCATTAATCAAAGAATAAAAATAAAAGAATTTACCAGAGGAACCACAAAACGGTGATTCCTGAGATCCATCATCCAAACCACTGAGGATTTCTTGTTTTCCTACATCGCTATCTCCTACTAGTAAAAACTTGAGAAGATAGTCATATGATTTGGGATGACTGCGACTAAGAGATGGAGTTGTTCTACTCATGAGTTCTTGTGAACTTTAAAGTCAACAACAATTTATTTCATAAGTCAAAACAACTCTATTCCACATCATCTGAAACTAGTCACAAATATCTGTCCAAAACAGCAGTCCTAAAAATAAAATGTAAAAATATATTTAAAAACAGAAATTAAATTACATTAAAAAAAATTAGATTTATAAATTACAACTATTTTAATGAGCAGTAAAATTCATGCACTCATATCTTAATTAGCTCAAATCAGGATATATCCCTTATTTCTTAGTTAGAATTTTAATTTTTTTTTCTATTTGTAAACAATTTTAAAAGTTTCTATATTTCTTAAATCAAAATTTTGCAGCTAAATAATTAGTGTAATTACAAAGTAACATACAAGTTATTTTGAAAGCTATCTCATTTCAATTTTTTTTTTTTTTTAAATCAGAAACTTTTTAGCTACCCCTTTGTATATAATTGAATTCATAAATATGAAATGAATTCAATTATTATATGCTTTTCAAACTGTTTTTGCCACTAAAATTCAAATAGTCTTAAGTACTTCTTCTCTCTCAGTTTACAAAATCTAACAACTTTATTTTCAACTGATTAACATTGACATTCAAATGAATATCACAAGCCTAAAGAAGTGCCAAGTCAGGTTTTGGGGCCAGAAAAGAAAATCCTTATTTTGATTGCATGAAACACAGCTGGGTTTCTGTAACTGTCATTTGTTACTGGTCTTTCGTAAAAGTGCAAGTCACTAAGTTTAACGATCTCATATTAACAATATTTTGTAAAAATCTTCACTATGATAACTATTGTCTAATTTCTATAACAACAATTAAAGGCTACTTACAATAGAAAATTCTCTTTTTATTTACTATTACTGTCATATATATGTGTATGTGTCTGTAAGTATATGTATTATGATTTCAACTATATTGATAAAACAATTATTTTGAAATCACATAAATTCATACTTTATGTTAAATTTCTAAATTGTTCAGGTTTTTACTTCCCATACTCCAAAGTTTACATACAAGTAAAATAAATACTGTCTCAGCAAAATTCTGAGAAAATTTCCTTCTGATGTTAGGTAAGTTCTAAATATGTTCCCTAGACTCTTTCTCTTATTTAGCATCTCTATTTGGAGCATGCTGCTCCCTAATTATGGATTTGACAAATTTTAATCTTAGTAAATGTTTTCCTTAGTAATCCTGAAAGACAATAAAGAAATCCTTTAAGAAAACCGTCACTTCATTTACTATAAATTATAAATTGCATATTCATAAATATAT
>JAPMOQ010038718.1:0-11196 GCA_026543055.1 Argiope trifasciata
TTAAATATAATTTATACAATCTGGTTGAATAAATTATATTTAATTTCTGGTCTTCAAACAATCTGGTTGAAAAAGGTGACAACTAATGAATTGTAGTCAAGTAATGAATGTAGAATACTAATTATAATATATTCTATATTATTAAATTTCAACAAAATAAGTTATTGCTTTTCACTTTCGTTTCGAACATTATTTGTGCTACTTGAAGCTTCAATTCAGTTTTCTGGATAGTCTATCATATTTTAAACAAAGTGCATTCAGGATAAATCCAATTCGATTGTCCGAAAGTAATTTAACACGATAGCAACAAAAAGAAGAAAGCTAAATGAGTAATATTTAATGATATTATCGATTTAACATCTAATGATGTCGTGTTCGCCTTACAAAGGAAAGAAGGTTCCAGTAGCTTCTGTGTGTAAAATCCCCTGAGCACCCGAAGGTAGAAATTTGAGTTCCAACTGATTTGAAGATGGCATTCACGCACCTGATTACAAAACCCCTTTTTACAGGGAGGCTCTTCCACACATCTCACAGAGAGAACACAATGGGAAGATCACCCATTCCGGAACCAGAACTCGAACCCGGGATGACCAGATCAAGGGGAAGGCTGCTGCAGCAAGGTAAGGATGCTTGTCATTTCACATCCAAAATTTTTCAAATTTGGAATTACCATCTATTGATTCGCTCGTTCACAAGCATGTAAACGTAGTAACAGTGACTTAATCTGATGATTGATCTTATCATTAAAATAATTTGGTATGGAATTAAGAGTACATAACAAATTCATTTGATTGGCAAATCAGAGTCCAAAACGCATATTCGATTTTCTTCATTATTATATAAATATTTTTACATTCGATTTTTTTTCATTATTCAGCATATTTTTTGTGCGTTTCTTCTCTTTTTCTTTTACCTTCCACTTCCTATGTTTAACTAATTTCTACATTAATATGAGATTGCAATTTACCTCAAATGCAGCGCAATTTACCTCAAATATACATAAATTTATTTCTTAACATATTAAGCAAAAAGAGAGTTCGTTCTCAAATTTTACTTATCACGTTTTTTACAAATTTTAATCAATTTCAATATTGATCGACAGTATTTATTTTAGTCCTCCCCCAGAATAAATCTAGTTAATGTTCGAAAATAAATATACAAATTAAAACCCATATAAGTTAATTAAATATCAGCTCCCACTAGTATTCCATGCTTGATTATTAAATTTATTCTATTGTTAACTGAGTAATAATCATTGGTTATACTTCAGTTGTTATTGGATGCAAAAGGTCTCAACAATCACTCTTGTTATTGTTATTAGCAGAAATATTACTGTTTAATGTTAAACAAACGCACAGAATACAAAAAATATAGTAGATGAAACAATGAATTCATCTTCTGTTGTTCTATTCAGAAGCATTTCTCTTTTTGCAACTGATCGTTGTGTGACTTTTTTTTTTTTTGCTAAGCTATGCTTGGTGCGTTTTGTTTCAATGAGGCTACGGCCATCATTGGATGGATCGTCCTATGGGCGATCTTGGAACTGTTGAAATATTACATGTTCCCCCACTTACCCTCAATCGGAGATTTATTTTTCGATTCCGATTTGGATCAAGATGTTGATACACCATCTGATCCACCTGCGACCAGAGTAGAATCCGTTCCAGTGGTTCACTCCTACATGGTATTTAGGATATGCCAGGCATTAGAACTTCCAGCGAAATTGGCACCATCTGCTACCCAGAAGTCTGAAATCACTGTTGTAGAATCCTACGCGGTCTACAAGCTGTGCTCAGCTCTGGGTTTGCCTGTACGGATGGCTCCTGTCGGAGTGCCAGTTGTAGAATCTTTTGAGATCTACCAGTTCTGTTTGGCCTTGGATATTCCAGTGAGATACCGGTCATAGAAAGACGCAATTTAATATCAAAATTGTCGTCGGCTGCCTGATGCAGTTTTCAGATCAGAATTGTCTTCGGATGCAGCAATGGAGGGTGGGTGGGCGGGGAACGAAAGTAGCCCACCTCCACGTGGTGTTCCCTGGGCAACGGTGCAATTCTTTGGAATTGCATCGGCTAAGAGGCTACTCAAGTATGAAACAAATAATGAGCTTTTTATTTAGTTTGACAAAATTGCACACCTAACTTTTGATTTTCTTTTTAACGCCACAAAATTTCATTACATGCATCAAATTCAGAGCATGCAGATCGTGTATTTATGGAAGCAACAACTACAATGTTTTTTTTTTTTGATATACTTAAGAATTATATATTTTTGTTATCCTAAAAAATAAAAAGGAATTTAAAATATATATTTGAGAAGGAATTGTTGTAGAACTCACACATACAGAAAATCAGTAGCGTTGACAATAATAAATAAGGAGAAAACTTGTAATTACTTAAATTTGAAAAATCATAATGATTAAAATTTACAAATTCATAACATAATTAATAATATGGTGAATTTATAAATTCACCATATATTTGTAGCCAGTAATGACAAAGTAGATTAAAGGCCTTATGATCATATCCGACCTTCTCTTCAAAGCGACTTGTGCAAGAAGTCCATTTAGGGCCTTAATTTCTTTTGTATAGCAAAATATAATAATAGATTAAAGGCCTTATGATCATATCCGACCTTCTCTTCAAAGCGACTTGTGCAAGAAGTCCATTTAGGGCCTTAATTTTTTTTGTATAGCAAAATATAATAATATTAATACAAATCTGAACGTATATTATTAATGCAAATTTATTTAATGCGGGATTTTTTTGATATTATATTAATTACTTCAGAATAATTGCAATTATTTGTAATTTCCTTTTCGATGCTTAATACAATAAGTGCACTTTTGAGCTTTAAACATATGCTTGACCGATGTGATTAATGCTAATTTGCTGAAAGCGCCCACAGCACTTGCTATAGTAAATGGCAACGTAAAGAAAGTTTTAACACAGTCAATAAATTTAGAAATAATTCACCATAATTATTATTTAGTAAGCATTGTAATATGTCTTGTGCGTTGCTGACATCTGTTTCATTCAAAATCAAACACTGTAGCAAAAAAATTTCTTGGTTTAGGTTTTCATCTGAATCTGTGTTACACAACTTTACAAAGTTTTTGGAACATTTCTCTAATTTATATTTTCTAAAATTGTTATATCGGTGATTAATTTGAAATCAGAATAACTGTTTGGTATACTTTTAAACACATCTTCTATTTGTACAATAACAGTATCAATTACAGTGTTATGAAATAACATCTAAATTCCTCAACCGAGTTTTTTTAAATAACTTCGGAACATAATATTTTCCTTTTTCGAATTCGTTTTACAAGAAAATGCTCAAATTATGTGCTAGCACTTGTGATTCGACGAAAAACGTGTTAAAGTTTGTTCTTAAATTTTGGATTTCAATTTTAATTTTATTGACTAAACTGAAACCCATGGCAAGAACAATTAATGCAATTTTTTTCTGCTTAAAATAATTTATTGACAGAGTTAATTTGGGAAAATATTGCAAACAATACTATTAAACGTAAAATAAATGACATTTCTTGCACCTAATAAACTTTTAGCTTCGGACACCGTTGTATTACAGTTACTTGCATCATTTAAATATTAATAAAGTCTTCCAGGGTATTACAAGTTCCTTCAAACTGTATATAGACTGCTTTCACCTAATCTATTTTGGTTTTCCAACGTCACGTAATAGTTTAAGAGTAACGTTTAAAAGCTTTGTAGAATTTCTCATTGCAGAAAATAATCAATAAAAAGATTGTAATATCCCAAAAAGTATTTTTTACTATATACCCTACGGGAGGCAGTATCACAAATTAATAAATTGAAGGAATGTGATAGGTAAAATACATAAATTGCACGCGGGTACAGAGAAAGTATTTTAGACTGCACTCCTTAATACTATTTCCATTTCCTGTTACTACCGTTGCCTGCCCTCTACAATTCATAACATTTAAATCAAGTTCGCTTAATCTTTCCATTAGAATTTTTGCTATTTCTTCACAAGTCAGATCAGTTACTTCAATAAACCCTATAAATGACTCAATTATAGTTAACCTTTTCTCTTCAAAATTTGCATATTTAATAATAATTGATTTGTTCCTAATAGGAAATGTCAAGTACAATCCATTTGATACCATAGTACATAGCAGCTTTATATCGTGTTTAATTTTGTTAAGGCCTTCATTTCCTAGCGCATAAATAATTTGTTCTTGTGATTTATGAGCTAAATAATGCCCAATTCTATTTTTAAAATTTATTTTGTTTTTTATGATCCATGAGCACATGATCGTATTTACTTGATAATTCGATTAAACTAAAAAAAATTCCATTATTAGGCTTAACTATTATTTCGTTGGTTTCTCGAAGTGGAAGATTATGATACGCTAAAAACAGAATTATATCTACAACTCTTTGCAATAATAATTTGAGTAGTGCAGTTTCCTTACTTATATTAACTTTATTCGTTTTATCAATAGTCGAACATAAATTTAATCGTTTTAATAATTCTTTCAAAGCAATAAGCGAATTAATATGAAAACTAGAACTTTTGTGATTTTGAATTGCATTTGACAATTTTCTCCAGTTATTACAGCTGCCTATAAATCCTTTAGTTTGATCTTTTAATTTTTTCGGAAAACCATATACAGCAAAAACAAAATACGGCGTCTTCGAATAAATGAACAAGTTGCGTATTTAAATTTCATTATTTGGCATTTTAAAAAAGTGGTATGTAATAGAAAACGACCTACCTTCAGTATTTTTAGGAAAACCTCCTTTATGGTGCACAGGTCCAACTTTAACAAAAAACATTCAAAATTTATGTTATAACACTTGGCCACAAACCAGGATCATTTATACTCTGTTGATCATATTTGTTATAGCCATTTTCGTCATTATTATATGATTCGGTCACATTTGCATCAATACACGATTCTTCAGCAAGTTTCAATATAGTTGCCAGAATTACTTTGTAGCCAAGAAAACAGAAATACTTGTTATGACTTCTTGATATTTAGCTTTTTCCTTTTCCTATAATTTTCTTTTTTTATACTCAGAGGCGTATTTCCTTGGCGTGGACATGGTTATATCTAACAGTATTAAGCACTTATAGAATGAATTATCATAATAGATGAGGCAAGTGATTGTAAATCTATTTACTTTATGTTAACAATATTTTGCATACTTGCACAAGACTATTATATATACAATGAACTTCTTATATATCCAAATCCATCAACTGCTGAATTTAAACCTTTTCCTTAATTCTTTTCATTCCGGTTATGGCCGGTGAAGCAGTAAAGCATTGTACATTGCTAGGAGTTGGTGGTTTAATTTATCTTCATTTTACTTTTTGTTTGAGACAACTCAATATAAACAAAAATACATAGATGCACACATAAAAAATATTACGATGCAGAAAAAGTATAAAGCTGATGATTTACAAGTCCATTTGAACCCAGCCTCAGCGACCAGAATTCTCGCCACTCTGTCTTAACATGTCTGAAGGGGATTTCTTTATTTATAAAAACACTCCCCTCATTTTTTTTATTGGCATCATCGCAATCATTGCCTAATATGGCGTCAGTCGACACTCAATCAGCCACGTGAAATCAAATTTGTATACTTTCAGTATGTGTAAAAGATATCATTGTTCAGAACGCTATTTTAATTCCTAATCACGGAGGGATCCCATTCAGTCGCGGGGCCCGGGAGAGTAGCACCCCCGTTTCCCAGATCACCGGCCCTGAAACAATATATTAAGAAGAATGATGATCGAATGTGTTAAGTTCTTCACGGTAATAAGAATAAAAAGACTAGAAAACATTTATTACATTTTCACATTATATTTCATCATGTGTATTTTTAGAAAAACTTTTCGCATCTCTTAAATAACTATTTCTTTTACACACCACATTGCATTCTTATTTTTCGATGTTCGGATCTAATCTGGGCAGCCTGTAAGAACTCATAAAGAGTTGAATATAAAGTTAATAATTAAAATAATTATTAATCATAATAATAGAAATAATTAAAATAAATTCTAATTAATTAAAATTATTGTCTAGAAATAACTTTCCAGTAATAATTAAAATAAATTATAATTAAAATAATTATTCTCTAGGAATAATTAAAATAAATTACAATTAATTAAAATAATTATTCTCTAGGAATAATTAAAATAAATTATTCTCTCTCTAGTACACTACATGTATAAGAAGTTCAAACGTCGTTCGAGTTGCAACTAATTCGGCATATTTCGTATTTCGTTCTTTCTGAGCAACCATTCCAACATTTTACGGTGCCCAATGATGGGAATAAAAAAAGTTCATTAATCATTATCTTAACATGGGTTAAAACTCTTATATCCATTCACCAAATGCTTTCCTTTCGTCGGTTTTCTTTTTTGATATATCTAGTAAATTAATATTTATGACTGCTATCGATTTAGTGTATTTATAAAATGAAAAAAAAAAAAAAAAAAAAAAATCTTTTTTTCACTTATCGAGAAAATTAAGCACTTTTAAGGATCTTCCTTCCAAAAGTAAGCAGTTTTAAGGTGCTTAAATATGATTTTCAAGTTTAAACACTATTTAAGGACTTTCCATGACGCTACGCATCCTATGTTAATTTCTATTCCCAAAGATAGACTTCCTCGGAACGGATTTTGTTCCAAATTTGATAGAAATCTACAAATATGATGTAAAACTATTTGTCAAATTTCATTCTATTCTTTTGTTCATAAACAAACATCTTCTAAAAATATGTTTTCAGAACTCAGGAAGGCCTTAAACGCGGAGAATCTACAAAACCTCGCGTTCAAATTTTCGATAATTGCAATACTTTTTATACTTTGTATAAAAGAAAGTAAAAATTAGGAAATTTACATAAAAAAATATTTCCTTTCGAAAATTTGCTAATGTAATTTTATTCCAAATTTAATAGAAGTATCTCTCACCATATATTATTTTGCAATGATTTTAAGAATTCGTAAATTTGATTTAAAAACGATGCTGAAATCGTGTAAAAATGGTAATGACAATATAAATAATGCTTTTTAAATATAGTAGTTTTACAGCTTAAATATGATGTTGTTTAATGTTATCATTATTCCTTTAGTGAAATTACTAAATCGTTTACAGTCATCAATTCTGAAGCAGAAATTTGACCAATCCTTCATTTTCAACCATAATTAACGATTTACTATCATAGAATTCCTTGTTTCACGTTAATGGTAGAATTTGGGAGCCATTTTTTTCATGAGATTAGGTTCATACTCTTTTGACAAGAGTGATTTTGTTTGGTTTAAAGGTAGGGCTATACTGCCAGATCTGGTCTGCTGAACAATCATAAACCAATGTTAGTTGCGATTGTATTATGAAAACAAACTGGACAAAGAACAACCAATTTGTAAGTTAAAAACAAAATCGAGATTCTTAACAAGTGCAAAAAATTACCTAAAAATGGATCATAGCAACATCCTACAGCACAATAAAAATTGTATCAATGAAAAATTTTTCAAAAAGTCATGAGCTTTTTGTATGTGAGATGTTGAATCCAACAGGGATGAAAATAGGTAAGAAACTTTCCAATGAATACCGAAATGAGTCATAAGTTATATTTTGTAATGCAGCATGCAATAACATTCAACAAATTTTGAAATTCAATGTAAGTAACAAATAACTTTAATATTGACAAGAAACAAAAACAAAAAACAAATTATTTCTGAGAAAAAAAATCAGAAGTAAATATTTTTTCTTTTCCATTGATGATAAAAATGCCCTTGATTTTAAAAAAAAATCCAATTCAGTTACAATTTATAATCAGTTAATTTTATCAATATTCATAAGTCCTGAGGTGTTTACATTATAGCATCTATTGTATAGCATTATCAAGATATGTTGCTTCGAACTATAGGTTCAAATATATTTAATTCTCTTTTATAACCCATTTCAGTATGAAGTGGAAAGTAAAAATGATATAAAATGCATTATATAAGTAATTATATGAATATCATCCACTTAGTAAAATTCTACATCTGTTTAAAATCTGGCTTTTCAGAATGTATTCAACTTAAATATAAGACAATCTGAATTTCAAAGCTTCATTTTTCAGTTGTTAACAGCAGAAAATATTTATTACATCTTTCTATCTGCAATAGCTAAATTTCAGAAGGTCAAGTTTAGCTGAGGATATTAAAGAATTAAATTCATTCTCACTAAAATTCAATATACAATTAAGACACTAATAATGAATCTTCTTTATAGAAGATCCATCAACTATGTGACACAATTAATAAAGCAAACAATTTAAAAAATCCCCATTGCTTGCATTAATATAAAAAAATGCTCTTTTTTCCTAATTTCACACACACAAATAAAAAATAAACTGATGGAAAAAAAAATCCCAACACCAAGAAAAAATTATTGTACAGTAATGAAATTTTAGGAATACATTTGTCTAGGTAACATATTTAATTGATTAAAGTTTCAAGATCACAGGTAGAGCCATTGGCGAGAAGAGCCATTTCAAATGCGAAATGTTGGTACATTAGTAACCGGTGTAACCGCCAGAATTTTGAATGCAAGCATGCAAACGTGCATGCATTGTGTCGTACAGTTGTCGGATATCAGTTTGTGGGATGGAGTTCCATGCCTATTGCACTTGGGCGGTCAATGCAGGTTGTGGATGACGCTGGAGTTGTCGTCCAATGATGTCCCATACGTGCTCGATTGGAGAAAGATCTGGTGATCTAGCAGGCCAAGACAACATGTCGACACTCTGTAGAGTATGTTGGGTTACAACAGCGGTATGAGGGCGAGCGTTATCCCGTTGGAAATGTTCCTTGATTGCTGCTCATGAATGGCAGCACAACAGGTTGTATCACTAGACTGACGTACAAATTTGCAGTCAGGGTGGGTGGGATAATCACGAGAATGCTCCTGCTGTCATATGAAATTACTCCCCAAACCATAACTCCAGGAGTAGGCCCTGTGTGTCTAGGCCGCAGACAGGTCACTAGCAGGCGTTCACCTGGCATCCTTCTAACCAACAAACGGCTATCACTGCGACCAAGGCAGAACCGGCTTTCATCAGAAAACAGAACAGATCTCCAAACCGTCCTACAATGAGCTCTAGCTTGACACCACTCATGTCGCAAACGGCAGTGCTTCGGAGTCAGAGGAATGCACTGTACAGGGCGTCTGGTTCGGAGCTGTCCTTGAAGTAACCGATTTGTAACAGTTCGTTGTGTCACTGTGGTGCCAATTGCAGCTCGAATTTCAGCTGCAGACGCAGTACGATTAGCCACAGCCATACACCGAATACGACAGTCTTCCCTTTCAGTAGGTCTTCTTGAGGCAGTACCTTCCCTTGATCACTGCCGCCAATACTCATGCACAGTGGATACATTCCTGCCAAGTCTTTCAGCAATATCGCGGAAAGAAAACCCACCTTCTCGTAGCCCTACAACACGACCTCGTTCAAACTCAGTGAGCTGTTGATAATGGCTTCTTGGTCTCCTCAGAGGTATCCTTGACTAACATTAATCCACTACGTCAAATCTCAACTGTAAATAACGATCACGAACCTTACAGCGCTTATTTAAAGCAAACCTCATTTGCATGTTCATAGTGTCGCTACTAGCGCCACACTTACGCGCGTAGCTCGAAATTTGAATCAGCGTCATCTTTCAGATGTATAAACACGTCTACCAAATTTCGTTTATCTAGCACAGCTCCTTCCTAGTGTTGGGATTTTTTTCCCAGCACTAGGAAGGAGCTGTCTTTTTTCTGTCAATATCTTGACTGTAATGAGCCAGTACATATTAGTTTTTATTCCTCAGATTAATTTTTTTCTCCTTATAATACAAAATAATTTAGTAATAATACAACAATAGATAAAAGAAAAAAATGAAAATGCTCACTGATCCCTTTAGTGATTACAATTATATCAAAATTTTAAATTGTATAATTTATAATTAAAGACTAGTACAAAATTATGGCTATATATAATTGGCTAATTTAGATACAAATCTGACTGCTATAGCATTAATATTAATTAGCATTACGATGGAAATGAATGCTTATAGGCCTTATCACATGGCAAAATATCGTCAGCACTTTCCGTCAGCTATTTTCCGTTTCTACCCTCAGAACCGGTTAAGCAAGTTTTTCATAATCGACAACTTTTTCTAACCAGCTAGAAAATGAAGACGATAGTGATGAAAATAATGTCTACAAACGAAATTCAACCAATCATGTGAAACTTTGAAGTGACATCATACGTCATTTGAATGACGTCATTTTCGTTGTCGTTTGCGGATGGAAAGTGCCAACGATATTTCGCCGTGTGATAAGGCCTTAAGAAAATCCAAGAAGACTAGAGATAGTTGGTTCACATTTCTATTGCAAATTTGAATTTTACCTCAAATTCCTCAGCAAGAGATTGATAATGCAAGTAAAAGTTTAAGAAATACTACATCCAAAATTCTTACCATGAATATACAAGGATTGAGATGAGTTAAAATGAATGAAAAAGTACCATATGATGTGAAATTATATTAGAATTTTGAAAATAAAATGTTTAAGTTATGAATGAATATACAGCATTAATGTATTTCTGTAAATTTATTTTTCTGCATTCAATCAAAAATAAGTCCATATATACATATTTAATGTCTGTACAGAATGATTTAATAGTCTCAGCTGCATTGGACTGACATCTCACGAAGATGAAAATCTGAATCATCAAATAATAATTTCTTCTTTGGTGGTAGAGGGGCAGTATTAGCTGTAAAAATAGTTAAGGATATTTGCCAATACATAAGAAATAAGTTATATGTGGCTTTTAAAATTGTTAATTATAATTTATTTTAAAGCATACTGACAGCATTTTCTTTATTCTCATGAAAATTTATTATTTTAAATACAAGTTAATAATACTGTTAAATACAAGTTAAAAGACTTTTAAAAAGAAATAATAAGTGAATTTGTTCTAAATAGCCAACATACCATAAAATGATTTTAGATCTTAAAAATATAATTAGAAAACACACACACACACACACACACACACACACACACACACACACACACACACACACACACACACACACACACACACACACACACACACACACACACACCCACACACACACACACACACACACACACACACACAC
>JAPMOQ010038718.1:11296-21334 GCA_026543055.1 Argiope trifasciata
ACACACACACACACACACACACAAACACACAAACACACACACACACGAATGAGAAAAATGAAAAGGATATTTGTGAAGAAGTTTGAAGAAACCAGTCCCCAGACTCATTGGAATTCCTAATATGATGCTTTCACTAACACCTGTAATAGAATCTTCTTGACCATAATAAGCAGCATCAAAGAGATGATCAGCTGTTTTTTCAAACTGCAATTGAAGAATAAAAGACAAAGACATTATCAAGCAATTGATTAAATATGAAAAAAAACACAAAGTTATGAAATATCATATATGACCAAATCATTTTTTTAAGAAATATTAAAATATATAGATTAAAAATGGACATCAATCTATGCGTTACAAATTAAATGTTATTTAATGTGCAATGATGTTATTGAAGGGAAAACAGTTAAAACATTAGATATATAGAAAAGGTTTAGTTTCATTAAAGCAACATTCTATTAATCAGTAGCCCTACAAGAATTATTTCAACATATCACAAAATTTAGAATTGAAACTTCAGAAAGGTGATCATCCTCCTCCCTGCTTCTCTAAACTTCCACATAATATCAACTGGAAAATATATGAAACCAAATATTTCCCATGCACAAAGCTACATACATAGCAAATTTTTGGTGGAAATGTAGCTATTTCAACCTGCAACTTTCAAGCCCAAATACAAGATTTCAAACAAACGATTGAGACACTTTTATACGTATATCATTGATATTTGCATGTTAAGAAAAATATCTTAAATCTAAGTTTATACAATTCATTACATATAAAGATGAAATGCATCAATATGTAGTATAATATATTTATTAAGCTGCAGAAAATATAACAAAGAAATGAATATTAGTGTTTAGTTTAGTTATATTAACTTCCAGGTTTTTTAAAGCAATGTAAAGGCTATTTTTGGATGGATTGCATAATTTTAAATTACAGATACGACATTTGACCTGGTCCCAACCCTGGTCTCTGGTTGGATTTGGATTTGAATTTCTGGCACAAGATCCTGATATAGAATATACTGCGCCGAAACAGTGTAAAATTTCTCCATTAAGATAAAAGTAAAATTAGTTTTGTATTGTAAAAAATGTAATTGCTTGTGTTCAAACTACTCAAATGTTAAAAAAGGGTGAAAGTTATTAAAACCAGACTAAACTTCATGTAAAATTCCAGCATCTTTAATATATAAGAAAATGTTTGGGTGATGAGTTTCACCCAATAAAAAATCCAAGTTAAAATTGTTGGATTTAAAATAGTTACGTCGAAGGTCAATAAAGCGGGTGCATTCCATCAAAATGTGACGAACAGTTAACACAACTCCACAATCATCATATATTGGGGGAGGCTCGGAAAAGAGTAAAAATCTATGTGTCAGGCGAGTGTGACCAATACGTAGTCGGGATAAAATTACATCATAGCGTCTACTTAGTTTTGAAGACCAGTTGGCCAATTGTGGTTTAATAAAATGGAGCTTGTTGTTAGTCTCCATGTTCCATTGATTTTGCCACTAACGATAACACCACTAAATTGTTATGTGCATATCTTTATAAGAAAGACGTTGGGGCAAATTGACGCTCGCTGACTTAGCTGCTGTATCTGCGATTTCATTACCAGAAATACCCACATGCGATGGGATCCATGAAAGCAAAACTCTAATATTTTTTCCACAAAGAAGGTGGTATATCTTCACTTCCTGTAGAAGTGGATGATCAAGAGATGACGAGTTTAAAGCTTGCAGAGCACTCAGAGAATCTGTGTAAATAACAGACTTATGGATCTGTTGTTCATCAATATATTTGAGGGCTAAGTAAATAGCAGTTAATTCAGAGGTAAAAACAGAAGTAAACAGATGAAGTTTATAACTTATTATGCGATGACCATGGACAAATGCGCAACCAACATGATCAGATGACTTAGAACCATCCGTAAAAACGGGTTCATAAGAGCAATAAAATTCCCGATGGTGTTTATAAAGTGAAATAAAAACCCTGCTATCAGTGTCCGATTTTCTAAATTGTTTAAAAGGGTCTTCGTAGTGCAATTTATTTTCTATCCATGGAGCTGAATTCTGATTATCATCCGCGTATATCCGTATATCACTAAAATCATTAGGTAATATTCTTCGAATACGCAATCCCAAATGGGGTATGTAGGATTTGCGGGAATTAAACAAACGGTCGTCAACGTCATTCCGAATTTTCTCATGAAAAGGATGTCGTTTATTGGATAAAATACGGTAAAAATAAAATAATGATAGCTTCGTTCTTCTATTAGACAAAGGAGGCTCAAACGCCTCAGCACATAAACTAGCTACTGGTGATGTCCTGAATGCTCCAATGCACAATCGGAGAGCTTGATGAAGGACAACGTTCAAACGTTTAAGGTAATATTGTCTAGCAGAGCCATAAATAACATATCCATAATCGATTGTTGATCGAATGATACCGCGGTAGACTCTAAGCAAGCACGTTCGATCAGCACCCCAAGAAGTATTGGATAAAACTCTCAGAATGTTTAATGACTTCAGACATTTAGTCCTCAAATATGCAATGTGGGATAAGAAAGTCAATCTTATCAAAAATTACTCCTAGAAATTTGTGTTGATCCTGAATGGAAATTGCATTACCGCTCAAAAACAACTCTGGCTCCGGATGGAGAGGGCGTTTGCAGAAGTGCATAGCGACTGTTTTCTGAGGGGAAAGTGTGAAGCCGTGTTTATTTGACCAATCTACAATGTTATTTATCGATTTCTAAAGCTGTCTTTCAATGCATCGCATGTCTCGGGCGTAGCAAGAAATTTGCATATCCTCTACATATAGCGTCTTGCTAACAGTTGCTGGTATAACAGATAAAATAGGGTTAAGAGCTAATACAAATAGTGTCACACTTAATATACAGCCTTGTGGAACTCCTTCTTCCTGACTAAAAACATTGGAATAGGTATTACCAAGCCGTACTTTAAAATATCTCTGGTGTAAAAAATTTTGGATAAAAAGGGGCAACTGCCCTCTAAAATTGAGGTCGTAAAGATTTTTCATGATCCCGTATCTCCATGTTCGATCATATGCTTTATCTATGTCGAATAACACCGATACCAAATGATTCCTTTTTATAAAGGCAGTTCGAATATCCGTTTCCAAGGCCAAAAGATTATCAATTGTTGAACGAGTCTTTCGGAAACCACTTTGGAAAGGAGAAATGAATTCATTTTCCTCCAGTATATGAACGAGGCGTGCGTTTTCCATTTTTTCGAAGACCTTACACAAACAGCTGGTCAGAGCTATTGGTCTATAGTTAGATGGTTCATGAGGATCCTTTCCAGGCTTTGGTACAGGAATTATTATAGCAAATTTCCATTTATCAGGAAACACATGCTCCCTCCAAATTCTGTTATATAGGAACAGAAGATTTTGGAGGGATCTATCTGGTAAATGTTGCAGCATTGAATAGGTAATTCCGTCCGGTCCCGGTGCTGTCTGTTTCGTGGCAGATAATGCTCAGCGCAATTCCAAGATAGTAAAATCGGCATTATACGAGAGATGCCTTTTCGTTTTAAAGCACAATTTGATCCTTTCTTGGTGTTTTTTGTGCGTAAGAAAAGGTTCCTTGTAATTACTCGATGAAAACACAGAGGCAAAAGCCTCTGCAGAGCATCAGCCATTTCCTGTACACTGGAAATGTCTTCCCCATTCTTTTTAAGGCAAGAAATGGAATGATTAGGGTATATACCGCACACTTTTCGAATGCTGGTCCACATATATTTGGAAGTTACAGAAGAATTTATACCTGATACGAATTTGATCCAATAAGTCCTTTGACTTCGCCGCTTAACTCGTCTTGCTATAGATTTGGCTTTTTGAAAAAGAATCAAATGAGTTGTTGTAGGACGCCACCTAAAAACATTCCAGGCCTTTTTAAGATCTCTTTGTGCTTTTGTGCAATCTGGGTTCCACCATGGTTTTTTATATTTGATTTTTCCTGACCTCGATTTTGGGATTGAAGCATCTGCAGCTTTTATAATAGTGTCAGTTATAGAATTTACAACATCATTTAAGTCCCCATTCTCTACCATATTCCGTGTTATCAGAGCCCTTGAAGTAAAGTGTATCCAGTCAGCTTTTTGAAAAATGTATCGTGGTAGACGTGAATGATTTACATCATTTCCAATTAATTTATCTAAAAATATGGGAAAATGGTCACTATCAAGCAAGTCAGTTCCTACTCTAAAATTCAGGTATGGAGCTAATGAAGGTGAACATATTGCGAGATCTAGCGAATGAAAGGTTTTGCTCCTGTGATGAAAATATGTTTCTTAACCATTATTGAGCAGGCACAATGAATGGTTATTAATAAACTCTTCAATCAGCTGCCCCCGAGGATTAACATCTTCGCTTCCCCAGAGAGGGTTATGACCATTTAGATCACCAAGTATGATGAAAGGAGATGGTAATTCATCCACTAAGGCATTTAGATCTCTTAATTCAACTGGAGTACTGGGTGGCAAGTAAAGACAACATATTGTCGTCAAAGAAGGGTTCAAGACTCGAACAGCCACAGCTTGCAAATTTGTATGAAATGGAATGACAGACGAAGGTGCATTATGGGATACAAGGAGGACAACACCTCCTGTAGCCCGATCAGATTCATTATCCCTTCGTATAAGGCTATAATGTCTTATTTTCATAGAGTCGGAAGGTTTCAAATAAGTTTCCTGCAGAGCTATACAAATCGGATGGGTTTCATTAATTAAGTCTTTAATCTGAGTTGTCTTAGTACGGAAACCACGGCAGTTCCAGGACACAAATTTGGCCATCAAGATTGGGTTTTGTCTGGGGTTTTTTTCTTTTTCTCCCCATCTGATTGATTTTTAGAGGTTGAAGGATCTAGCTCCACTGGTCCCAACGAATTTAACGTACACCTGATCCACTTCTTAGGAGGAATTGGGTCTCAAACTTGAAACCCTCTGGTTCCAAAACTGAGACTTTATCATCAGGCCACAATGAATGTAAGGGAAAGAAAATTGTCATGTAACAAAATGCATAGTGTCATATAAGAGGAAGCTTAAATAATCTGTTTATGATGACTCAAACTTAATCACAAATAAATATTTCTTAATTTAATATTTTTAAGTAGATCATTATTTACTTACTGAAGCAAGCATAAGAGCACTTTCCTTCATTTTGGCTAAACCATACCTTGTAATGCCATGTACTTCCCCCTATAAATAAACATCAGATGAAGAAAAATCACCAATAAAGCCAAACTTTTAAATAAAAGAAAGCATTTAATCCCACTGCACAGCAAACATTGTGTAAAACTAAACACATCCCATTTTAATGTACAATTGTAAATTCATATAACATATAATTCAGTGGTATTTATATAATATGACCACTTATATTGCACAATTTTTCGTTTAGAAATTGAAAATAATTAGTGATTTGCATATCAATCTATAAAATACAGCTAGCAGTATTATATTAATTAATTACAGGTACTTTAAGTTGGATAACTTTCAAAAAATACTTTTAAAATCAGAAACAGATTCTTTTAGGAATGAAGTTTTTGCTCACAAAATTATAAATAATTAAGTGTATAGAGTTTAATATTGATAAAAAAATTAAGTGGTATATACTTACCTTGAAAGTCATAAGATCAGCTAAAAGCATTAAATGTCGTCTATCTATTTCAATAGAATGATGTTTCATAGTTGTCTGTGTTTCACTTATGATGATTGTTCTGTTTAAATAAATAAAAATATATATTGAAATATTTTAAGTACTCAAAGATAATTTTGAAGATTGCTCAATATACATTTTGAAACAAATAAAAAAAAAACCCAGCATTTTCTAAATTTATTACAAAAATAAAGCAAACATGCATAATATAGTTCAAAGTAAAATACCTGATTATTTGAATAAATTATTAAATGCGATGCACCTAATTACAAGCACAAAAAAAAAAAAAAAAAAATATCAAATTGAAATGTTTATATAGATCAATAAAGTCATATAAATATTTATAAATATATTTTTTATTTATTAAACACATCTATTTCATGGATAAATAATGTCAGTATTTTTCTATTTAGATATCATTTTTAGAAATTAATTAGCAGCCAGTTATTATAAATATTGACATATAATTACAACTACACAATATTTAAATAAAAAAACTTTTTAAAAATTAAATAACCCAATGGATTGCACCTACTTAAACATATTTTATTTCTACAAGCATATAAATACTACTACTACTATTAAAACTTCAAGATGAAATATGAGAATAAATGCTTTTAGTTTTCCAGAATTTTAACTTTTCAGAATAAAAATTTTTATGAGAGAAGTCAGAATACTACGCCAAAAATCTAAAAGTAACAGTAAAATAAATAAATAACAGGCTAAAGATGGGGGGGGGGGAGGTGCAATGCTAATTCATGTCAGATGGATAGAAAATTTCTTATTGGAAATTAACTTTACACTCAGATAAATCACTTGAAATGATGCTATTAGTAGGTATTAATCATTTTCATTTCAAAGTAATTTATTTAAATAAATACATATTTTTTTTAATTTATAAATTCACATAAGTTAAAAACCCTATCTTTTAATCATAATAACATTTCCTAAAGTTATTTCTAAAATATTTTCATTAATAAACAGTTTAAAATACTTTGAAGTAAAATAGGTTGAATTTAGAGTTTTTGGCACAAAGTGCAAAGGAGGAAAAACTGTGCCAAATCTCTGATATATTTTTTCAATATGTTTGGCGGATAAAATGTTTACGCATTTAAGAACCACATCATTTAAAAGATTAAATAAATATGTAAAAGTATAAGAGATGACGAAAATACAGATTAAAACCTTATTAAATAAAGGTAGAGCACTAAATATTTAAAATATGATGAATGAAATTAATAACTGCAAGAAAATGCAATAAGCAATAAGTTATGGAGGCGATTTTCTACCATCTAGTTAAAAAAAATATCCATGATAATGATTTCACTTGTTGAAAATTAAAAAAGATTCCTCATTATTCAAAATTAATAACAATGAACTCATATATCTCTCAATGGCAAAGCAAGTAATACATGATCAATTGCTTTTCCAGTAGATAAAACAGGCCACAAGATTACAAATAGTTTTTAAAAACGTACCCAGAAACACAATGCTTTAGTAACAAGGTTTTTAAAACTTACTTAGCAGCTTCAATTCCTAAATATTTTTCAACTTCCATTGTATTATTTGAAGTAGTTGACATTCCTTTGACTCCTATAATAATGTGTTTATTAATGAAATAGTAACATTTTTTAAAAATAATTTTATAAGCTTTAATTTAAAATTTCAAAACAGGGGAAAAAATACAAAAATTATACATTGTAAACAAGTAAATTGTTTAAACAATGCTATGTTTATCATTAAAGAAATTACAATCAAAAAACAATATTCTTCACCTCTTGTGGCCATGACAGCACCTAATCCATTTCCTTCAATTTGCAATTCATATTTATCATTTTCCAAATGTATCAAGGCTCTGGACACAGTTGGAATGCCCTAAAAATATTTTTGAAATTTTGACAAAGCAATAAATAACATATAGAAATTTTAAAAAAGGAGCATATCAAAATGATATATTTATGATTTAATAAATTTTAAGTTGAATTTTCACTACAATATTAATTTTGAAATGCAAAAGAAGAATTCAATATACCTGTATTACAACTAACTGTAACTTTTCTTTCAGTTGCTGTAATACAGCATAACATGTTCCTTTAGAACTCTGGAAAGGCTTTACAATAATAACACTTTCTGAAAATATTTCTACATTGTTAGGTTTTATTCCCTTTATTTCAGCAATATTTGAAGTGCATATTGAATAACGGATGGTGTCAGCATTTACTTCCAGCTGAAAGAAATAAAGACAAATGATCTGTAAATTTAAATTTGAGCAAAATATAAATTAATATTGTAAAATAAACTGATTAACCATTTGAGTACGATGAAGCATTATTGCACACCCCTTTTGTTGTACCAAATATTTGTAAATGTATGATCATGCTGCACTTTTTGCATTAATTGAGCTCAGTTATACATTCATATCAAATAGCAGCTTTCCTCAATAATTCCAATCCTGATTTCTAATAAGAGTGCAATTTATTTTGAGCATTATTAATGCTGTACAGAAATAATGACTTGTAACTGAAAATACTACAGAGAGACTATCAATAAATAGAAAGTTTTCTTTAGAAAAATTGCCAGACAAAATTTGTGACAATTTAAGATATGCAGTAAAAAAAAAAAAATGCAGCAAAATATTTGTAATAAATGAAAATACAAAATATTTGTTTGTAAAAATAACTTTTTATATAATAATTAGTGCTAATCATAAACATTTCTATTATTTTTCAAGGGGAAAAAATTGCATTTTATTCCACACTTTAAGAATATATACAGCAAAATTCTTTAGCAATCAAATATTTACATTTAATTACTTGATGTAAGCATCAAAATGAAAATGATTATACTACGAAATCTTACTTTACTGAAGTGATTTCAGCCCTCTGTCTCAAATGCATAATTTAGCTTGAGGTTTTTAAGAACTCAAATCATTTTTGGATTATCAGCTTGGAGGTCAATTCAAAAACACAGTTAAACATTTACAATATGGTTTCCCTGTGCAGTAAATCACTTAGTAATGAAGAAAGATTAATAGATATCTTAAAAAGATGCTAGATCAATAACCTCAGATTTTGGTAACAAACTTTGCAATTAAAATGTAGATTCTAGAAAATAAATTATGGTGATGTCTTTTTTTAAGAACCAAGACCTGAAGACAATTAAAAAAAAACTCCATACTTAATCAGGAAATTATAAATGACAAATTGCCCTTGCAAAAAATCAACTCTTTTCAGGTGTTGAGAGCATAGGCTAATTTAGAAGTTGAAATTTTTTTTTTCAGAGGTTAAACTAAACTGAGCCTGGGAAAGCAAATGAACAGTTTAACTGATACTATACCAAACATTTATGATAACAAATATCTTTATTTAAGCAATAATAGATCCCACTTAAACTAAAGTAAAATTTTCCATCTAACCAATCATTTACTATTTTTCACACTGGTTCAATGAACTAAAAATGTATACTTAAAACATTTCATCTACTATAATAGTTTTAATACAGATGAACATGGAGAAATAAATGATGAAAAAAAAAAAAGAATTCCATTAAAATTCAAATAAAATATAACCAAATACATTACAACAACAAAGAAAAATTACCTGTAACAAGCGGATTCTTTCAAGGTTTAGTTTAACTAAAATAAAGCAGTTGTCTGGAAGGAAAACTTCTTCAAAGTAGTCAGTGACCTAGTTAAAAAAAATCAGTATTAATGAAATAAAAATATAAATTTGAATTTAGTTAAAAAGCAAAATGGTCATATGAACTTTCAGATATAAATGGTAGAACATCTGAAATAAAATTTATTTTGTTAAAATAATTAAAGAAATATAACCATATACAAACCATATGCTTAATTTATTGGTATAGTTTGTGCCTCATCAGTTGAATTAATTTTTTTTTCAATATATATTATTTACATTAACCTTATGTATACCAATCCTAACAAATATGTCTGTCAGAGACATTTCCTTCCCCCCCCCTCTCTCTCACACACACACACACACGATACATATATAAAATGCATATACATATACTATGGGCAATGTAGTTAACTATTAATACAATTATTAGAAAAATGATTAACTGATTTCCCATATTGATCAACAACTATTCATACTAATTAATTAAACATCTTAATTATAACATAAGAATCATTTTGTAACATTTAGTAACCCATTTTCAAAACAGACACATATGTATCCATGTTCAATAAGAACTTTTTAAAAAATAAACCAAAAAAGAATCTTTATTAAATTTAGCAATTTTTCGAAAATAAGCATTGAAGGTTAGGAAGTTTAATGAAAACAGATAAATGATTACGTCAAATTTGTCTAATCTTTATATTTTAATTGAA
>JAPMOQ010038718.1:21434-31543 GCA_026543055.1 Argiope trifasciata
TATGTTGATAAACATATCCTTTTATGCTTAAAATTTATTACTGAAAAAAAATCATTATCCATTTTTTAAAATAAATGTTTTTATAATGAGCAGTATAAATTAAATTTGACATAAATATATAGTAAAGGCTATTATTACTAAAGCTATGAACTAAAATTCATAAATCTTTTTCCATACTTCTCCTAAAAGAGTTTTTTCAATTCTTCCTTTAACTTTTCTAGCAAATTCTAAATCATCATTAACATCAAGTAGAGCAGTGATGACTGGAGTACTTATAACTTTACTTGCATTAATTATTTCACCAATTCGAGGTACACCCTGTGTGATATCTTTAAAAATATTAAGGAACAAAAATAATAATACATATTTCTTATTTTCTCTCAAAAAAAGAAGTTCCTAATTTCACAAGGAAATATGCTTAGTAATTAATAGTTAATTTTCCATCCATTAAAAGACAATATAAAACTCATACAGAATGATATAAATTTTATGAAATAATTAAAGAATATGGGAGCAAAATGTTCAAAGCAAAATATCAATTTAATTTTTATGCCTAACATCAAGACAAGATGAATGAAATAATAGTAATAAAAATTATAATTATAAAAACAATTGATAAAAAAAGTAGTTAGACATAATATTTATTAATAAGAGATTAATTTTTTTCTTCAAAATTTTCTTTTACAAGTATAGAAAAACACATGTTGAAAAGGATACTCATTGAAGCAACTCCAGCAAAATGGAAAGTTTTTAAAGTCATCTGGGTAGCTGGCTCACCAATACTTTGAGCACAAATGGCCCCTACAGCAGTACCTTTAAGAAAGAATATATATATAACACTTAAAACTTTCAACAATTAATATGTTTTAATTAATCTACAGAATTGTTAATCACCATCAAGAATATTTACCTGGTCCATTCATTGCTTTCATGTATTTGTCTTTGCAGAACTTAAGAAGTTCTACCAGTTGTGTTTTTGTGATTCTTTCAAGCTGATATAACACTAGAAAAAAGTAACACCATAAAATAATTAAGAAATACTACATATTAGTTTTTTTAGAACAAATTCTATTCATAAGTATAAAAATAGCACTGATGTAAATGCATTAATCAGATAATTGAATTTATGAATTGAACTCCTGTGAATTTAACAGATACAATAAAGTTCCATGTGTCTTCTACACAAACTAAGACACATGGATAATTAACGAGTTTTTAATTTCAATAAAATAAACTATTTGCTTATAGATCAAAAGAAAAAATTCTATTCTAATACAGAAAATAGGATAACAATATAAAAGATGAATAAAATCAGACAAAGGTACAATCCATCCTTTTAAATATTAATAATACAAATTATGTTTTTTTTTTCTAATTCTAATAAATTTGTGAATTTAAGTATTTCTACTTATAAACATTTCTTATATAAATTTTTTTTTACAGTTTTTGAAAGAACATAAGAAGAGAATGCAAATGTTAAGAATAGTTTGAATAAGATTAAAAATATTATTGAAAGCATAATAACTTATCAAATCAAAGGAATAATAATAATAATAATTGTCTTTAGAAATAAAAAAAATCTTTTAAGATCTATTTGAAGAAATAGACTATCATTTGACTTAAAAAACTGATTTCAAATAAAAACAATTTTCATTAATAATTCGAAGAAGAAAACTTACCAGGTGGAACATCATCTTTATCTGAAGAAAAGTTAAATTTATTTTGAACTCTTTGCATCCTCATGCTGTGATCTTTAAAAAAATTCCTAGTAAAAAGAGATTAAAATATGTTTTAAAATAAAAGATTAATGCCAAACAAATTCTCATTAATTCTTGAAAAATATTTATTTTTACTTAAGACGGGATCGGTAATTTTCATGAACATCGTTAAAATCCTCCTGCAATATTTCATCACTTAAAGATATTAAAGAGTCAGGATCCAAAGGCTTTTCCTCTTTGCACGGAAATTTCGCCTAAATAATAAAAATATATATAGAGAGAGGACACTTAACATAAAAGAACTTAATACAAAGTACACATTTAAAATAATATAATATTTATACACTAGATTTCCATAAAAAAAATACAATCATCAAATTTCCGCAAATACTATTTTTTAATAATTGTATCCTGAAGTTTAAACTTAACATAGCTTCCTTATTTAAGATACCATAATAATTATGCCTTAATGTATTGTAACACTGCTCAGCGATGTATGTATGCACCAGTTGCATTAAACCTTATTTAATTAAAAAAACAGGATAAACAATTAAATAGATTCAAAAATTAATCAAGCAATTAATATAACAATTTACTAATCATATTTGTGATCAAAAGTAGATAAGTTTTTCAATTAATTAATTTTATGACATATGATATATTCTTACTATGAAAACTTCTAATAAAAATAATAACTCAAAGTTATTTGAACATTTATAAATATTTCAGTTATTCAATGTTAAATGATGATGAAATGATCAATTCATTAATTAAATAGTAGCAAATATATTTCTAAAATTATATAACATGCAAAATATTCTTTAGAATAATACTGATACATAATATTTTAAATTAATGAGACTTACAGAAGTGATGTGATGGATAAGTTAAAGACATTTATAACTAATTGTATAATTACATAATTTAGATCACATTTATATTTGTTCTTTTCAATATCGTACATTTCTCATTTTTTAACAGTATTATTTATTGTTAGCTGTATTTGATTTCTCATTTGTAGTACATAAGCATATTTTTTCTTTTTTTGTTTATGTTTTAGCTTTTCAAAACCAAGGACTATGGTTGTGATTTCATTCTTAAAGGAAATCAATTACTTTTATACTTAACTGAATGATATTTTTGATGATTTGATTTGATATAGTTTACATCTTCCATACATAAGTCTAAAATGTATTTAAAGGATAAGATTTTAAATTTAAAAGTATAAAAACAACACAAAATACATACTGTAATGTGATACATGGCTCTTTCAAATATAACAGGGTCATCTGGTGGATCATCATTTTTTTTCATACAATATTCAGTATTTTTCTTTTTTCCTGAATTTTCAAATTTATTAACACCTTCCATGTTTACAGGATCCAGACCATCACCACCATAAACAAACTGAACTACTTCTCCAATGGAATTGCGAACACTTAAGTCATAATGCAGGCACAAGTCTTCCAAAGACTACATAAAAATAAGTAAAAGAAAATATGATTTTATTACGTATAAAATAGGATAATAATAATAATAAAATAAGGTTTTAAGCTTATTACAAGTACCTTTGAATGTAAATAATTTTAAATGATGAATTGTCTTTGAATTACTAGCGATTATATAAACAAATTATGTTTCAAGCAATGCAATAGCATATAATCAATATAAAAATATTTTAGTAATAATATATAATTAATATTAGAATATTAAAATAATATACAATAAATATAGAAAACATTTGAAAAATTAACTTCCATATAAGTTCATTAAGAATCCCATTATTCACTTACTTTAATCAAACGACGCTGCATATAGCCAGTTTCGGCAGTTTTTACAGCTGTATCTACCAAACCTGAATTAATAAAATGTTTTGGTTAAAAAAAAATGTTAAATACTATTTCTATATTATCTGTATATAAATATGAATTGTATAATAATATATACATATACATTGAATAATGAGAGAATTACCTTCTCTTCCAGCCATAGTATGAAATATGAATTCAGTTGGAGTAAGACCAGAAAAGAAGCTATTTTGTACAAATCCTTTAGCTTCTGGAGTTTTACCTATGGTAAGATTAAAAAAAAGTCAATATTATGAAAATTTTAATTTTTGCTTAGTATACTGATAATAGTATAAAAACTGCAGATAATTTAAATAAGAAAACCTTTTCTTTGTTTGTATAAGGAGAGAATTCATTATTTTAAGATTATCTTATGAGGCTACTTATTTAAACATGTAACAAATATGAATAACTGAATCAGCATAAGAATAAGGAAATGTCAGAGTGGAGTTTCAAAACTGTTATTTTAGTTAAATTCAGAAATTTGTTTTAAAAAGTATACAAAAAAAAAATCAAATTAAACATGAACTTACTTGCTTTTTCAAAATGAGGCAAAGATCTATGATCGAACCCATCAGGAACTCTTTTACCACTTAATGCCTGTTGCCCTACACATGCAACCATCTGACTGATATTAATGTTTGAGCCTTAGGGAAAAGAAATCAAGGATAATAGATAATGTGAATATAATTGTACAAACAAGCAAATATGTTCACATAAAATATTTTTTTTAGCACATCAATTTAAATCTTATTAAAATCGCATATACTTTTCAAATAAAATATGAACTCCTTAAAAAATTTAAACATCTTTCAAATTCATTTAAAATCACACAAAAATATATTTATAGTACCACTAATCACAATTATAGTAAATAATATAAATTAATGTAAGAATTAATCTCGAATAGCTTTTCAACATTTTTACACAGTTAGACTAATAAGAAGAAACATTAACAGATGTTTCTAATGGATGTCAAGTTAATGACATCAATCTAGGGGCCATTTTATGGCAAAAATGGAGATTCTAGAAAATAATGATTTTTGGCAATATCTCTATTAAAAGCAGCAGTTTGGACTCCTTTTAGAAGGTTCTATGCTCTATCACTAAAGTCATATAAATAGATGTGTACATAGCCAAGGATTTTTTTTTTTTTGGTATTGTAATATTAATAGAGAATTAAGTGGACACATACACATAATCTAGTAATTTGCACTGAATGATTTGTTTACAATCAATATGTTTTTGATTTCTGCAAGTACCATCTTCGTGTAGACTACTTTTTTTTCATGTTTTTTTTTGTGAAATAAAGCATTATCCTTTATCAAGATAGATGAATTTTTCACCTAACACTCACAGAATGATTCTCTAAGACAATATATAATATACAAGTTAAATATACCTTTAGAGCCACATTGAGCCATAATTAAAGGGCTGTTAGTCTTATGCAGTTCTTTATAACAAACTTGTGCAGCACGTTCTCGAATTGCAGACAATTCAGATATGATTTTATTCTAAAAAGAAAAAAAAATTATAATGTTTTCATATTTTATCTTACATTATAGCTTTTTGAAAGGGACACTTGAAACTTGACACTATAAACACTTGAAGAAAAACCTACCTCTAGAGTTTCCTCTTCACTACATCCAGGTAAAGTTTCTAACTCTCCTCTTTCCAAACTCTGGATGTATTCTTCACATTTATTATAACTGTTACAAATAAAACAGAAATAAAACTATAAACTCAAAAAATTGGCACTTTCTTTCATTTATTGATATTTAGAAACATAAATATTAACAGAGATTTAGGAGCAGAGAAATATAAAACATAATGTAAGGTATGAGAAATTAAAAATTAACGACAACAACCAAAAAATAAATAAAACCCCCACTTAAGTCAAGACTATACATGCATTTTAATTAATTAGAAATGATGGAGGGGAGGAATAAGTATTTGAAAGAAGAAAAAAAAAAGACATGCAATAAAGAATATAATTTATAAGCATGTTGATACAAAAAAGCATGTATCAAAATAAAAGTGTAACACACAAAATAATTGCTTCAAAAAATCTAACAAATTCCTCATTTCATAGTTCAACAATCTTTTTTCCTCACAGCATTTTTTTATTTATAACAAAGTAATTTATATATATATTATTTACACTTTGCTGTTCAGGTAAAATTTTTCCTTAAAATTGGGAATGTCATGTCTTTTTGTAAGTCTTTTTCAAGTGAGCTCAGATCTTCAGTAAAACTGTTTATTATTATTTGTTTTATTTATAATTCTGAATTTGACGTGTTGATTTTTATAACGGTTATTTGTCCATGTGAATCTTAATATTGATTTTGAAATGCAACAGCATGGTAAGATTAACAATTTATTCTACTTTATTAATGATTGAATAAGTTTTTGGTAAAGTTTACAGCATATTTTTGAAAAAAGACTAAAAAATTTTCATTTTATTTCTTAACTTTCAATTTGTACTACATTTTAAAACAAATACTTGACATAAGGAGAAGGTAGGATTATAAAAATATATAAATTTCAGTTTCTGTGGAATGGAATAGTATAAATCATAAAAATTTTCTATATTTCATGGGGAAAAACCAAAATGGATACATACAAAAAGAAAAAAAGTAGCAAGATACAAAATTTTATTCATTAACTGGAATTGACAGCAATTGCTATTTTCTGTTGTGAGAAAAAATCAGTTTAAATTTAATATTTTTCTTAACCCAATAAATTAAATGCATTAATAAAAATAATTACTTACCCTTGTTCCAACAATATTTGTTTTTCTTTTAACAAACCATATCCTGGTGTTACATCACCAATACCAATGGAAAAGCCACGATTGGCTAAAAATAAACAAAGTATTAATTTCATGTTTACTTATTTAAATATTAAAATTATTATATTCTGAATATTTAAAAAAAAAAAAACAAATCTGATAATTACAAAACAAAATTTCTTAAAAATTAATAAAAAAAAGTCAATTATATTTATATAAAAAATAGCATTATATTCATTTTTGCTATCATGAAGCACTTTCATGCAATACAAATATAAAATTATATATTAGCTGAAACATATGATTGAATAATATATTCAATAAGCTTCATTTTTTAAAATCTCCAAATACAATTTCTTTAAAGGGTTAGCAAGTGAATATATTATTTTGCAAATCCATTTTCAAAATGAAGAAAATTCTATCCCAACTGAAAAAAATACATTCTTCTCAATAACAACAAAGTAAAAGTGAAATTATCATACACAAATTTAAGAAACTTTTTTTAAAAAAAAAGGTTTCCACATTTTTTTAATACCAGAATTAGTTAAGTTTTCTTTCTTTCTTTAAAAAAAAAAAAAAAAAAAAAACTGTAGCTAATTTTAGCATAAAAGAAAGTTAGAATGAACTAGTTTTTCAAAATGTACAACACCTCTAATATATTTTATCTTGGACAATTTATATACTCTTTTATTAACTTGTCAAAGGAACTAGAGAAAACTTTTACAAAATGCATCATAATTTTTAATATAGATGAAAGCTTTATTTGAAGATGTTTTAAGAAGTATACGAGGAAACACTACTAAGAATTCCAAAATAAAACATTCATATTACTCATACCAAGAAAGTAAGAGGCTAATCGAGCCAGTCTCAGCATAGCATTAGCAGCATGAACTTTCCCATAATCACGTAAAAGTATGTAGAAAATGGTGGTCTTTGATCCAGAACCAAGAGTAGCTTTAGTCATTGTTCCAGACAATAATTCACTATTTCTAATATTTACAACTGCAAGAATAAAATATCAGACATAAATAATCATACTTTTAAAATTTATCAAAATGCTATTAATTTTAAAATAAAAAATACATTTATTTTTGTCATTGTTCTTACTGCAAAACTGTTTTCTTTAATAATAAAGTGTTCTCACATATGTAAACATTGCTTTTTGTAGGAAAACAGAGAACTACATGAGAAAAATTAGAAAATTTTCTTTAAAATTCAACAGATCAGCACAACTAAATCTATCAATAATTAACAAAAACAATAAATTAATTTTGGTTCATTCACATAAATTAGAAATCAGAAAAATTTTAAATGAAGATTTAGAATTTGTGTCTAGAAACATTATTGTAAGAAACCTACAGTTATCATTAGGGCACAATTCTTCTTTTCCAGTATAAGGAGATGCTGCTTTGCCTTTAGGTGCTTTTCTGAGATTTATCAGAATATTGCATTCTTTACTGGGACGCAACAGTAAACTGAATATCTGTTTTCCAGTCCACAACATTTGAGGCTAAAGAACAAATCAGTCTTTCAACACTATTATAATATAAAACATGCAAACATTTTTAAAAGAAATTTTTTAAGGCATAACAATATATGGATTTTTATAAATAATAAAATTACGACAATACACAGGGGGAAAAAAGTTCAATTTTAATGAATAACCACCATTTATGTAATTTCTTAGTTAATATTATTTCAGTGTAATTATTATGAGATAGACAGACAGGCAATCATATGTATTTTTTGCTTTTTATCATAAATATGCTTACCATTTTAAGGGTAAAATATAAGGTTTCAAAATTTTATTAACTAAGCAAAAATAATTGCATATTTAGAGTTACATAAAGAAACCAAATATGTAATATGTCTTATCTGTTAATGTAAAAAGTTGATTATCCACTGAATTTTAATTGACTTGCAGTACAATTAGAAATCTTATGTGAACAAAATTTCTTGTACTTAGAATTTTTTAATTCAAAATATGACAATATTTGTACTTATTTGAATGCATTTCTATCAATAATTAATATGGAATAACAAAAGCTTATATATATATATATAGGGGGGGGTTGCAGTCTTACTTCTCACAAAGAGTCTATAATAAATGATACATAGCACTTTGCAAATAATTTAATTCTAGTAATTTTATGCAAGTTCTAGAATATAATAATAATAATAAATGCTTAGGTTAAGTCTTAAGACTATTGAGTGTAAATGCATTAATATACTTCAAAAATTCTATCATCTCTTATATGAGAAGGATAGACACTATAATAGCATTACTAGACAAATTCAGTTTTCCACAAGATGGGTTAAGTGGAAGTAATTACAAAAATAAATGCAATTAATCCTAAAATGAATTAAGGTTGTGGGTTGGGTTATTTTAATAGTAATATTAGCAGATAGTAACAATTATATTAAATGATAACCGTTATATTTAATAGGAAATTTCGATTTTTATAACTACCTTCATTAGGGCAGGAGGAGGTAAACTGATTTTCATCAGTAAATCTTCATTTGACAATATGCTGCAAATTACTTGTTGTGCTTCTTCCCTTGTGAAGAATGTGTCTTTTTGAGTTAGTAGAAAAGAACCTGTAAAACATTAAAAAAAAACCTTGTTAAATATTATATGCCTAATAGCCATATAATAGTATTAATATAATATATAACACACTCATTTAATCACAGTTAAAATATTTAATAAAAGTATGAGGGGTGATAAAAAAAGTTTACAAGGCAAAGAAAAAATACTTTGTTAACAATAGACCCAGGATACAAATGGTAATTAAGAGACATATGTGATGGTCCCTTCTCTACCAAATCACCAAACCTGTTGAGGCTTTGATCACAATGCTGGATCAATTTTAAACCCCATCCAGGTAATAATCAGGCCCCTGGTTATTGAGCCAGTTCTTGGGTGTCTTTTTGAGCATCACCATCTGATATGAATCTTGTTTCGTATAAGTGTTTCTTCAAAGAGCCATCAATGGTGGGAAAAGGAAATATTCACTGGAAGTCAAATCTAGGGATGACTAGATCTCTACCTAAATGTTTCTAACAATCTCTCAGCTTACTTCAAAAGAACAACACCATTTCGCAAACCTGTTTCCTACACATTGCTTTGCCACCATAAACTTCAATGATTTGTCTATGAATGTCCAATGGAGACACATTCTTGGTCCATAAAAATCACATCATGGCTTGCATCTTTGTGCAAGATTACTTCTCTAGACATCTTACGAATATTGTCGTTTTTTCAGGTCTCAGGACTAACACTATCTGCTCAAACAATCAGTTATCGCTAAGACAATTAATGCTAACGGTTTTCATTCTGGGTAATATTCCCATCCACAATTTCTACTTTCCAAATACTGCTGGTTGTAAAAAAAATTTTTTGATACCCGTAATAATAATAATTAAAATACTGTATAAGAATTTATATACAAAGTACTTAAAAAATGAAAATAAACCAGAAATAACATTTCTTTAGTTTAAAAACATGTCACTAAGATTTAATATAATAGATTTTTAAAATAAACCTACAAATTACATCACAAAATAAAACGATAAAAATTAAATATAATTACTTTTTATGAATGGGATAAATGACTGAAGAAATAGATAAATTCTGCATATTAAAAAAATTTTTGTATACAAACCTGTTATAAAATCTTGAATAGCTGCAACTAATGGATCTCCGTTTCGAGGTGTTACTAAATTTGAAGATACCTAAAAAACTTAAACCAA
>JAPMOQ010038724.1:1641-37639 GCA_026543055.1 Argiope trifasciata
ACCAATGTTCAGTAGTAGTTACTGGCTTATTAAGATGTCACCACAATATTCACCTATCAGAGAGTTCGGTTGAGAGACGAACGATTTTATTGCGCCAAGCGTTATGGCTAGTATATGAGCGTTGCTGCTGCTTCAAGTGAGTCTGACGACTTTGCGTTGCTGCTGCATCAAGTGAGTTTGACGACTTTGCGTTGCTGCTGCATCAAGTGAGTTTGACGACTTTGTGTCGCTGCGTCAAGTGAGTCTGACGACTTTGTGTTGCTGATGGAGAGATGGCGCCAAGAGAGCTGTTGAAAATTCATCACGTCCGAGGTCATCAATTTGGCGTATGTGTTGGCGGAATTGTGCCAATACGTAGGTTGAATTCCGCCAAGGATCGAACCTGCGATGTTCGGGTTTGATATCCAATAACTTGTCCACTATACAAAAATGGCCACCAATGTTCAGTAGTAGTTACTGGCTTATTAAGATGTCACCACAATTCTATCAAGTTGAAAGTGCACAATCCAGCTCTATTATCTATTTTACTCTTACCCCCAATCCATTCCCCGTAACAGCTGATGAGTAAAATATCGAAGGTCGAATAAGTGTAAACTAGAGGTTAGGATACTGAAATTATACTTATTTCAAAAGTGATAGACACAAGGAGCCATCTAGTGGAGTTTAAAAATTATTCCAATTCGAAATGCACACATGCATCATCGTCCCATGAATTCGATTTCCAGAAATGCACGGCTGGTATCCCCAGCTGTGAGAAGCATTCGCTGATTAGGTGAACCCGTCACAAAAGGGGTAATTCAGGCCATAAAAGTACTACTAAAACATAAATATAAGAAAAGGCATGGATGCGTGAGTTTCTCTTTTCATGCAAACGACGACAATCACTTCACTATATCATTCTTGTATAACAATTTTAGTAGACGTTTTTTTTTTCCTGAAGAAATCAGTAACAAATTAGAAAATAGTAGAAAACTGAACAATTAATATTATTTGCAGAAATAAATCTTTACACTTCGAAAGAATAATTTTTCAAAACTCCTAAAGAAAAAAAAAAATGCAAATAAAACCTTTCTTTACTTGATTCTCCTAATTTATTTGATTCCCCTTTTTTAAATAAAGAAATAACAACTCACAATAATCCTGTATAAGACGCATTTTGATAATTTGGCAACTGAAAATTCTGATCACCTTGTTTGTAGTGCTGCCATCTAGTATGGATTCTTTACAAGAAAAAGTTTTTTTTTCATCAGTTCAATTTTTGTATTAAAAGAGGGCAGGGGCAAGCTTTACGGAGCTCTATTATTAATTTTCTAAAGTATTGATAACATATAATTTTATAAACTTTAAATTGTTGTTTCTGAATAAATATGAAGGGCTTTTGATATCGTTTTCTGTTTTCAATTTCAATAACGAACATCGCTACCAATATGGAATTAAAATTTAAGTAAATAAATCAATAAATTTCTGAAATTATTAAAGTAACATATGATTATCGAGATCACAGATTTAAAAAAAAATTAGGAATATCAAAAAGAAAGGAAAAAATTATTTACAAAATTTCCATTTTCATTGCCATGAAAAAGTCAAATATAATAAAAGAGTTTAAAAAAAATTTATGTTGTCAATAAAATAATTAGTTTAAGTAAATAAAATTATAGAAGTATTTCAGATGTTTGAAAAAAAATTTTGGCAATTAATTCTCTCTCTCTATTTTTCCAATTTCTCCTATGGTCAAAAGCTAATGTTGGCTGACATGTCGTACAGATGAATTATATCATAAAATTGGTTTTAAAGAGCTGAATCTTTTTCTGTTATTACTTTCAAATAATTTTGTATTCAAATGAAGCCACAAATAGAAAATAAAAATTTTAATGACAATTATTACTGTTTCTTCTATTCTAAAAATATCAAGCCATTTCAGCTACTTAAATTCAAAAATAAAATTGCTTTCTTGTGAATATGCACCTTCCATTATAATCAATTCTTTATAAAGGTAATCCATGTAAGTAAAACGGACGGCGACTCATCTGATTTTGCAGCGAAATTTTACCAAACATTGCATTATTTCAAATATGTTGATTTTTCAAATTCCCTTCCAATTTTAACGTTCAAGGATTTTAATTATTTTCCTCAGTATGTAAACAAATATGAAAATTTGAACAGTTGAAAATTTTAACAATTCAAACTTTGTGTAATCAATAAAATTGATGTAAAAGATATTTAAATATGGTGATGTTTAACTAGACTTTGGGTGGAATAAAAATATTTTCTAGCCTAATAATTTTAATCTAAAAAAGAATTTTAAAATAAAGAAAAAGGAAATCTGCTATCCAAATTTCAAGTTATCATGTCAGAACATTATTATTTTCAAGCCATTATTTGTCCTCAGTAATTTATATCGTTATTAGGTCTGGCGATTGTTTCGAACAGGTTTAAACTGGTTAATTAACTAAGACAATTCGAAAGAATTTAGAAAACGAATAATTTAGAAATCAAGTTTTCTAAGTATAGTTGGCGATAAATCATCAAATGTGACAACCTTCCGCATTATATTCTAATAAATCTAATGGCGAAAAATTGATACCTCAAAAGCGATAACTCACTAAATTGTTGCGTATGCATTTTGAAGCTTCAAAAACCTCAAACCAAAACTACTTCATGTTCTCAGATGGTAATAAAATATTCAAAAGTACAAACGGTTTTATTGTTTGAAAACTTTTAAAAATTAAATTTAAAATATCAGGTTGAGGCAAACGATTATTTAAAGACTCTTAAAATTGTCTAAAATTTTCATAAACTTGGATAATTAATTTTTTAAATTTTGTTTTTATTTTTAATGGAGTTTGGATACTTTTAGAGGTTCTTCAGCCAAGCAAAAAAAGGTCTGATGACTTCACTACAAAAAAAAAAGACATTTAAAGATAACCTTCTCGGGTATTTTACCCTTATCAATTGTTTATGCCTTAATTATCTTTTCCGTATTTATCTTGTTGAATAATGGGTTTTAGCAGCCAGGCTATTCAAATAAGCAAAAAAACTGTTTTCACTTTAATTTCCTGTTTCACTCATATAACTTCATTCCAGTATCATTTTTAGATATATATATATATAATTCTATACAATGTTTTTTGTTTTGTTTTTTCGTGTTTAAAGCAAAATCAAATAAATTTCATGGTTATCAGACATGGGATCATCCAACATACAACTCTCGTGTGAAAATATATTTTCATACGAGATTTGTATATCTCTATGTTCAATATTAAATATATAAATTTTACTATACTTATAACGTAAGCTGACGTGCAAGCAATAAGTTGGCTAAGAACAGCCAAACGTTATCGCAATCGGATAATAGATGAGGCAGCTCATAAAGAGCGAACAAAAAATATTCATGTTTATTTATTAGATACTAGCCGCCTTCGGCGACCAACTGGTTTGCCATAAGTAATGGGTTCTAAAATTTTCAATTAAATTATATATTCATTAGCCTTGAAGTAACTCCAGGCATTGATTGGCCTGAAATTAATATTTTCTTTAAGATGATGGACTGAAAGTTCTGAAAGAACGCGTTTTCCTAATAATATTCTTTAATTTTATAAATCAGTCAGTTTTAATGATTGATTTAGAAGACTGATTGATGTAGCAACTTTTATTTAAAATATTAATAAAAATATTTTGTAAAATATGGCTCACAGAGCAAAATATGAAGAAACCTAAAACTCATTATTCATAAATGCATCGTTTGACTCAAACTACACAAACTACATAAAATGTAATTATTTACTTCATTTAGATCAAATTAATAGTATTAAACAATATATATGCCTATTAATAATATTTTACAAATTGTCCATTGGAAAGGAATTTGAATGCATATACTGAATAAATTCAATCCTGTATAAATAAAGATAATTTATTCAATTAATGATTTAAATACGATCATAGAATCCTTTGCCTTGCATTTTTTAAAGAAAATACCACATTTTATATTTATTTTATTTTATCCAGTCACGTGCTAAAAGTTGCCTTTCTTAACTTTTAATTTACGATGATAGTTTTTTTTTTAATTTTGAACTTCTGTCAAAATGATGGAAACACGATGATAAAACCTAATTTTTTCCCTTTGACGTACTCTTGCAGATTTTATAGAAACTTTAGCTTTGCATCTATTTTTTTAGAAACTATCACATTTTATAATAAAAAAAAAATATTGTATTACTGATACAGATATTGCAAACGATAATAGAAATATGGCATTAAGTCGGGATTCCAATGCATATCCTGTCTAAATTCGATCAGGTTTACCGTAAAGAAGATTTATTGAATTAATTATTTAGATATTGCAAACGATCATAGAATCCTTTGCTTTGCATTTATTTTTTTTAGAAAATATCCCTTTTTATATTTATGTTATTTTATCCAGTCCCTTGCTGAAAGTTGTATTTCTTTAGATTTTATTTGCGATGATAGTTTTTTTTAATTTGAACTACCGGCATTCTTTTATTTTATCCAGTCACGTGATAAAAACATGGTTAAAATATTTCTTTAAAAATTCGTTAAAAATAGAAGCTTTAAATAAAAAAACTGATACCGTTAGAAAGCTAATTTTTTAATCTTTAAATTGATGTAAAAATCATGTTTGTGCGATCATATTTTCGGAAGTTATGGCGGAAAAAAGTCGAAATTTCGCTTAAATTTTAATTAATTCAAATTCTAATTAAAAATTCGAAAAAAGGGCTCCGAGGTGCACATTCCCGACCTCCAAGGAATACATATACCAAATTTGGTTGCTCTCGGTCCGACGGTCAGGTCTGTAGAGCGCCAACACGCACACACACCCACACATAATTGAGCTTTATTATAAGTATAGATATAGATATAGATGTCAGCAACCTTCGCATATGTTATATAAGTAGGCCAAGTTTTATCTCAATCGGATAAATGGCCCTGCAGTGCATAATGAGCGAATAAACCAAAATTGATTTTTATATATTAGATATAGAAATTGCACAATACCTGTAACCATTGCGTAAGTGTATAAGTTGACCAAGTTTTATCGCAATCGGATGAACGGTACAACAGCGCTTAAGGTACGAACAAAAATTTATTTTTATATATTAGATTATAAGAATGGCAACAAATAAAGTAAATTTTTTCTATTATTTGTAGATCTTATCTGAGTTTTCACTTAGATTCACAAGCAAATAAGATTAAATACTTTTGTATCCGTTAATATAAAAGTGCTATAAAATGTTGTAAACATTTTTATCGAGGTTTTTTATTTAAAAAAATTACATAATCTTTGATTAAATTTATATTTTTCACATAGAATGTCGCTAGTTGCTGAAAGCCACCAAATTCATACATGGTATGAAAGAATTAAAAATATATGAAATATTAGCAATACGCACAAACACACACATATATATGTAGACGTAATTTTTGGTGGTTTCATAGCCGTAGACAGAAAATATATTTTTAATTTTTAAATTCCGTTTTTATTCCATTCCGAGAGGTATATTTTATATATAAGAAGCGAGGGCGAAGTAACGCTAGTTCACCAGCGATACAAGAGCAGAAGCAGCTCAAAAAAGAGAGAAAATATATTCCCCAAGTTATTTACACTATGAGATTTTGAGAGGGATTTCTTCACACGTGTCGATTTAGGTTAGGGAATTATAAGAATATTTTAGAAAGAACTCGTTTAATTCGAATTTTTATTCCTTCAGTCGGAGCGTGTGAAAATGCAGATTTAAGACTTTTTAGAGCATGTGTTGAATTAATTAAATAAATAAGGATAAGGATGTCGAGTCCATGTTTCCACGGAAAGTGGGTGCAGTAGCTTCTGAGAGTAAATACCCCTGATCACCTAGAGGGCAGAAGTCTGACTTCTAGCTCATATGAAGATAACACACATTAGCTTGCACAGCCCCTTTTTACAGGGGGGGGGGGGCACATTCATACATCTTATAAATAGAACATAGAACAACCATGCCCGAACCGGGACTCCCAGATCAACACACTAGACACGCTACCCCTGTGGCAGGACGCCGACAGTTAAATAAATAAAAGGTGGAATAGGATCAGCAAATAAGGAAGCATGTTAGAAGGAATTAATTAGGGGCTAAATTAAGATAAAACTTTGAAAATTTATTTGTATGAAATTAAATTTTAAAATATCATTACATATATTCATTGGACGGCCCTTGTAGTGGTCTCTATATCCTAATGATAAGTACAACCGAAGTGCCAAAAAATTCTACAATTCTGGAGGAAAACAAAGAAGCTAGGGAAAAAAAACCACAAAATTCCATTCATATTGTTCATTCGTTTAAAAAAAGTGTATAATGTGCAAAACTGAAACAATTCATGCTTATTTAACTTTTTAATCTGCCTTTAAAAAGTTACTGAGATCAACAGTTTTTATTTATTTATTTATCAAGAATTTATTTCGTAAGTTATTTATGTGAATAGTATTCATACAAAAAATTAATTATACAGTTGAAATTAAGTATCCGATCATCTGACGAAGCAAGGGACTATTCACATGTTCTATTCTCTCACTTTGATAAATCACTTCTTTAACACTCGTTTCATGTCCTTATCCATCCCATATTGCTTTTCTTTAGGCGTCAGGTAGTCCAGAATACGAATAGAATATTATTCTTACATTTCAACAACGAATTAAGCAATAGTTGGAACGCAAGATTAATGTAAGCAATAGCTGTTGAATTACATTAATTGATCATGTTCTTTCAGTAGATCTTATTTATTTTTCATATTTTGGCATATTTTAGAAATTAACGTTGTCTTTTGATCACAGCCACTGACTTATTAAAAGGATATAATTAAATTTGAAATTATTATTATTATTATCATTTTGAATTTTTGCATTAAAAAGACTGAAAAAAATCTATGAAATCAAAATATGCAATTCAATTGTAAAGGTTTTTATGAATTGGAAAAAAGGTAAAAAAAAAGGAAACACAAAGCAAAAATCTTTTAATTTAGAGATTTATCAAATGATTTGCTTGTAATTGTGAAGATAAGAAATATTGTTACAAACCTGTAATTTGCTTCTCATAACGGTTAGCTCAATCACTGGAAAGACCATTTACGATTACTCTGTTGGATACTGATTGGATGCCGATTCAATGAACCCGGTGCTTGGCGACCATTTGGTGACTTGGCGACGAATTTAACGACTTTGACGAAAAATAGATAATACGGATAAAGAATTTCAGAGATTGGACAAATAGGAATAGGGATATACCTTATTGTTCCAGAATTCTTCTGCCATCTCCCACAAAATATAAAAGGTCGACAGTCTCAAACCGAAGTCAGTTGCGGAAAGTCAACAGCGAATAGTTGGATCTGTCCAGCGAAGAGAAAGCGTTATGTGAAATTCAAGCAATTGCTGAATTGAGCTATGTATAGAATCCTTGCTTTTAGTGCGGAAGCAGCGTTGAGTCGTGTATGGAGTAGCCAGTTGTGTAGAAGTGAGTCAGCAAAGGGATACAGCTAAAGCGAGGAGACAGTGATGAATTGCAAACGTTTGGAAAGACTGTAGAATAAAGCTATGTAGATTCAAACCTTCTGCTGAATACACATAATAATTTTACAGATTTTTTGCTGAATTTTATATCTAGTTCTCTTTGTTTTATAGTAATAACATTAATTTATATTCAAATAGCCGATTAGGTAGACTTCCTCTGAATATATTTTACCCACAATTTGATAGAAATCTGCAAATTCTGTACAAATTTTTATGATTTAGCACAAAGAGTTTATGAGTTATCTTTGTCACAGACAGACAAACGGACATTTTCCAAAAATGTGTTTTTTAAACTGAGGGAGGTCTGAAGCGTGGAGATTCTTCGGAATTTCGAGGTTGAATTCTTTGTATATTACTATGCTTTCACTATATTACGTAAAACAATAAAGTAAAAATCAGGGTAACTTTCTGAGAAATAAACTCGGATACAAAATGCAAATACTGTTATAAAGAAAACTATTCAAACATGAAGAATTGAAAATTTGAAAAAGTTATATTCTTAAAAAGAATCGGCGGAATTGAAAAGAATGTTGTCACCTACGTTAAAAAATTTAAAAATTGTTTCAGAAATAGTAGCACTGATAGATAATATTTTTATTCTTTTGTAATGGTTTGAAAACGAACGATTTAACTAGAAATATCGAAGAATCTTTTTATCGTTCGGAACGTTTTATTAAAAAACGAATTTTGTTTTCCAAACTCGCTATTTATTTATTTGATTTTTATACCATATGAATGTGATGTAATCAGTCATAATTCTCAGAAATTTTCAAAATTTAAAATTATTTCATAATATTAAACTTCACCTATAAATTAATAAAACCAAATGGAACCTAAAAATAACTGCCAAACGATTTTGAAAGTCAGCCATAAAATTTATGGAATTATTCATAGTTTTTAATTAATGCTAATATATTCTTGCAAACGAATTTAGAAAAAATGATGAATATATTATTAGACTGTGAATTGGTCTTTTCTCAGATTGTATAATTTAAATATAGTCATAACAGTAATTTTAAAGTAAAACTGTTGAAAAAAAAACAATATATGAATGAAAAGGTATTTTTCTATTAATTTATGACAATATTGGCTATTTATTAGTATTTGTCACTTTTTAATTACTATGAAATAAAATCACTTATTTTTGACTTTATTTATTGCTATTATTATTTATTTATTTTTATTGATGGTAATATAAACAAATCCTAGCCTTATTACCTTTCAAATTATTAAATAACATAAAAAGTTCATGTTCTTAAATGTTAAATATATAAATTCTCTATTGATTAAGAATATAATTATGTTTTTTAGAATGTATGTTATTTTTCAGGTGTTATATAAGCTAAAGAAATTAAATGAATTGATACAACAAGAATTGTAACAAAATGATCTTAAACCAGAGTTAAGGAAAAGTTATAAATTATTAGGAATTAAAGTAATAATACTCTTTAAGCGGATAATCACCTAGCTTAGATGTGAAAACAATGTTAAAGAGGATCGTTTTTTTTTTTTTTTTTTTTTTTCCTGAGTAATATACACAAAGATTTTTATTTCCTTGAGCAAGATAACGATCATGATCGAATTCCGAACATACTGGTTGACATCTATTTTTCTTTTTGCAAAAAAAATAATTCTTTTTTTTATTTTGAAAAACAAAATTAAATAAAAAAGAAACGGAAAGTGAGGATAAATTCGCAGATATTTTTTAATTCTTTTATTTATTTATTTTTTCATTTTCTTAAAGATTTTTGGCCTTTATATAAGAATCTGAGCTTGGAAATCGGCTTTTCTTCTTCGAGCAAGGTCAACTTGTGTAACGTCCAGTTCCGCCGAATTATATTTATGATTACTCTGCGTATTGAAAACTTGATTTTCCTCCAGCTGTACAGAAGAAGGGAATTTTTCGACTAACAAGAGTAGGATTGCATCGGGGTTGGGAAAAACACTCTTCAAACCGCCGGCGAGCAACAAGCCCTCACAAAATATCTCTCGTCTCTCTCTACCGACTGCATTCCAACTCTTAAACTCCATGTTCTCGGTGCTCTACCTTTCTCTATGTAAAATAGTCCCATATTTGGGTTTTAACCCTCTAAGAGGCAAAACAACTACAGAGCGTTGATAAGAATTTTATCAAATTTAAATATTTTTATTCTTATTAGAATAAAAACAGATTTATTTCTTTTGGAATTTTATTAGTACAATTATTTCTAAGGTACAATGGGTACTTTGAAAAGCGAATTAGAGTTTGAAAATCTCTTGGAAGACGTCGGTGATTTTGGCAAATATCAGAAAAGATTGATTATCTTTTTCTTGATTCCATCGGCAGCACTTTTGCCGTGGTTTACCATGAATATTTTGTTCTTGGTATTTACTCCTGACCATTGGTGCAATGTACCGGAAGTTGCTGCGAGTAATTTGTCTTTAGAAGTACAAAGAAGCATCATTGCACCTCAAGACCAATCTTCTTGTTTCAGATATGATTTGAACTACACAGAGTTTTTAATGATAGGAGATCTGCATGTACAGAATGGGACTCCTATTATTCCATGTGACAGTGGATGGCAGTATGATCCCACTTATTTCGAGGAAACTGCTGCCAGCAAGGTAAGAACATTTTTTAATGTTTTAATTTGAGAACAATTTGTAACAAATAAAAATTTTTTTAAATATAAGACATTATTTTATCAATGATAAAAGAAATACAAATTAGCGATCTAAAAATAACAGATTTAAATAAAACAGTATTTTTTAAAAAAAATCAGTATGGGAAGAAATCTATTACAAATCTTTTTGCCAATGTTCATAAGATAACAATGTAAAATAATAAAAATTTTAAATTAAGCGTTTAAGTTTTATTAACTTTATATCAACATTTTTAATATTTTTTAATGTTTTGTTTCCAGTTATAATGCTGGATACTGTCCCGAAAAGACAATTAATTTTATTTCTTTTCTTTTTCAAAGTTTTTTAAAATTTAAAGTAACATAAAATTTTGAAATTTAAAATTTTTTATGATATGTTATTTAATTAATTAAATTTGATTAAAAACTCAATCAAATTATTTCCTTATTTTTAATAATAAAAATATGTTTTGTAATTTAGAAGAGTGGAATAATCTCATTGTTATATAATTTTTATAGTTGCTTTTTCTTGAACTTGCTTGCAAAAAAGGTTTTTTTTTTTTCATGAAAGACTTTTTACACTTATTTAGGGGAAAAAAATTTCTTTTGATATTTGTAAACAGCAAATATTATTATTTTGCACAAATTATTAACTAAACTTTTGTTTATATAAAATTGATTTCAATAGTTTAAGCACAATGAAAATAATTTTTCATCATTAATATACAATATATTTTAATTTTACATATTTCATATAAATATATAAAATTAACATGGCTGTTAAAATGGGATAAATAGGCGAAACTGTTTTATTTTTGAAGATTTAAAAATACATACGTACTATAAAGCAAATGGATACTAATTATCACTGATTATAAAAATGCTTGAAAATAAATATTTCTGTCTTTTAATATTTTTACAACTTAGCTAGAATTAGGAAAAACTTTTATAAAAAACTGTTATGGTTTTCTTTTGGTATTGCAATCATTTAAACTTATTTTAAAAAAGAGATTTTTAATTATAATTGCAAAAGATAAATTACCTTTCGAGTAAAATAAGTAATTTATTAACTTACATTTGACGTTGAAAAATAAAGATGAATTTTATTAAAAGTGGTTCGTTATTAACAATCATCAGAGTTTAAAAGAAAAAATTAGGAAATATTTAAAAAATTTAATGTTATATTTATATTTTGTCGATACAATTTTCATACTGAAAGTTTGCTTCAATTTTTATCGTTAAGTAATCCTGACCTAATCGTATGAAAGCTTGCAATAACTTAATGGCCAGCGAGTAGCGTGTTCGGAATTAATTTCATCTATCTGCCGTGTATTTAGAGCTGTTACACGTTCAATTCATCCGTAACGATGAATTGGCTTCCTGCGTGGATGAAATAGAAAGATCTGAAGTCGGTATTTCTTCGTTTTTTTAAAAATTACGATCTCCATTCCAATAATTTTTTTTTAAAATTAAGACAAAGTAAAATTTGAAGATGCAAAATTAGAAAGTAATAAAAATGTCGCTGAATTGTTTAAAAATGAAATAGAATGTTATTGTTTCAAAACATTTTTTTCAATTCCTACCATTAATTCACACTCTCCCTATATTTATTTATTTATATATATATCTTGTTCAAAATCTCAATAGTTAATAAGATACTTTTAATTCATCCACTCAAATTCAAATACATTTTTTAAACTTTGAACAAGATATATAGTGGATGACACTCGATGTTAATACAGTTTTTTTTTTCAAATATTAATTCATAAATTTAACTAATTTTTAATATTTTAACTAGAGTTTTCGCAGTTTGTAATGAGAATTGAAATCAACGGGCAGTAGCTCAATCAATAAAATGCAAGGATTTCGGTATTTTCACTAGAGGGTAAAGAATGCCATTTCAATTGTTGCAAAAATCAATAATTTTTTCATACTTAATAATTTTTTTTTGATATTATTTAATAAAAAGTAACTAAAATAAATGTTTTTCTTTGTTGACCTTAGGAGGAATTAATTGATTTTTTTAATATTACTTGTTTAAAAGTATGATCTCCATTCCAAAGTACTTCTTTTAAATTAAAACAAAGCAAAATTGGAAATAGTAAAATTAAAACGATAAATACGACAGAATTTTTCAAAAAATAAAACCCAATGTTATTGTTTCAAAAAAAAAAATGTTTATACTTTAGCAAAGGGAAAATTGTTTAATTTTGGGATGTGATATGTAATGTAATGCTAGTAGAAATAACGATTTCTTTTACTCCTTTGAATTCATAAAAATAATACCATTCATCTAGATGCGCTGTATTTGTAACAGATAATTTATAAAATATCCTGCAATAGATGGTATCATTAATTCTTTTTTAAAAACTCTGCATATTTTTTTCAGAAATTATTGTCATTCCAAAATAGTAAAATAAAACTTTAAAAAAATAATTTATTAATAAGTAAAAACAAATTTTTTTAAGAATTCTGCAGGAATAAAGATTTAAATAAAGAATTCTGAAATCAAAATGAACAATTTCAAATACTCGAGCGCTGATAATTTTTATTAAACCAATTAATTCAAAAATTCATTCAGTAAAAAGAATGTTTTTAAAATTCACATAAGCATAAAGTTAATCCTTATTCAAACTATTCACATTAAAAAATTAGATCCATATTTTATTTAATTTTTAAATTAATAATCATTTTTCTTAATTTTCCACACTCTTAAAGGTTCTGTGATAGATCTACAACACAACTAAAAGTTATCAGAAGGATTGCTAGCTATTTGAGTTACATATTAGCGACAAAATTAAAACCATATTAAAGTACATTTCACTGGAATTAATTTATTTGTAGAATTCTTGAACGGAACAAGAAATGAATTCGCGAAAGAACATGAAAGTTGAAAATATGTTGAGTTAATAATACGAGGGAAAAAAAAAAGATAAATTTTTATCTACTAATTGACGATCATTTGAAGAATAATTCCAGCTTCAGAGCTGAAGGATTTTTTTTTTCTTTCTTTTCTCCGGTCATCATAAAATTCTCAAAATTCGCTTTCTTTCTTCCAGATCTTAAATATATATCAAATCGTGGGTTGGCTCAAGCTTCAATAAATTCTAGATTTGAAATCGCTATGACCGCCAAACTTGCAAAGTAAAATTTGAGAACAAATTTTGTTTTCTAGCCAATTGTCTTAAATAATGTCAACATTCCGTTATCCGCAACTTAACGAAATTACATTTGGTGAGAAGCCATCGATATAAAATTCAACTTGGGCGACCACACCTTATTTGTAATTCTTTTTGCAAAGTTTTAGAGCTTCATAACTTTGAGAAATAAACGTATTAACTTTAATATCTACCTTGAAAGAAGTAAAATATTGGGATTTATAGCATGAATGGCGATTATCCCCTGTTTCCATATGTATAGAGTAAAAAAATGTTTTATCAATAAACACAAGAGAGAGAGAACAAACAAAAACAAATTTAAATTCCAGCCATTTAACAATTACAAAGCAGTTTCGCTGATGTGATTTAGTACATATTCGTTAGTTCTCATAGAAATAAGCGATACAATAAGACAGAGTGTTCCCGCAACACAGTATGATAACAAAGAAAAAGAGTCTCAAAAAAAGTCTCAACAGAATGTAGTCAATAAAGCTAGTAGATATTGAAAGGCTTCATCGCTTTAACAGAAACTTGCAGATTGGTCTTGGTTGCAGTTATTTTACCTCGAACATTTTTGAAGGAAATATCTTATTTATCTAACTGTAAAAGAGACCACAATTTGTCTCTATAATAAATACCTGTCATTTATTACCTTATTTTAATCTTTAGTAAATAAAAGCCAGTTACAGTTACTGAGTAATTTATGTTTGATAGCTTAATTAAATGTTCTGTTTGTGCAGGAACATCGTTTCCGTTAATCCGGAGAGTAAACCGTTGACCGATATAAATTCAACGAAAGTATGACGCTTACATAATACTACAAAGCGGTCAACATGTAAAAAATTTGTTTTATTTTCGCTTTTGAGTTAAAAATGTTCCCGTTACTGCCTATCTCTATTCATGAGCCACAAATGAACGTGTAGATATTTCAAACACGCACAGATAGACAAAGACAGATTATAAAATAGGGAATGTAGGCAGTTGTGTAGGACTCATGTAAACTTGTAGCTTCTGAATAATTTTTTCTACGATATTTTCAATGTAATATAATTTTGAGCTTTCATTTGAATTGCAATAGTCGTGTACGTAAACATATTCGATTTAAATGCAAGTGTTGTTTAAATTTCAGATCATAATGCATAAAACTTTTTTATCCTTTTTCAAATGTATTTGCAAATCTTTTTTTCCTTAATTTTTTTGCAGTTGTTAGTGTTTTATAAATCATAAGCGATTACATATATTGCAGCGTTTCGATTTTGTTAGACAGGACTTATATTTCTTTCATAAATTTTTGTTAAATCTGCTTTTAACTTTTGATTAATTTTTTAAAGAGAGACACTGAAAACTCAATTTCTTGAAAATTACCAACAATTTAATGTTTTATTATGTCTGTACGATTTAATAGTGTTATATAGATAATGCAATTAATAAAAGGGGAATCTCAGAAATCTCTATTATCTGATACCTGTAAGGAGTATAGATTGGTCCAATGGACAGATAATAATCATAAGCTCTTCATAAGTGAATAACCTGAAAACAAATCGACATTATTGGTAGAAATGGAAATTAAGATTCTTATAACTAATCTTAGTAAGATGTGTTTGAATGTATCCATACCAGTAAAATTTTCAGTAAAATTTCTGGGTATTTCTAAAAGTAAAAATAAGGAGGGTTATGGATACCGTTTACAATTTACAGCTTCATATTCAAAATTTAAGCAAAATTCTGTATAAAACTAATTAAATATTACGCAATAATTAATTATAAAAAAAGTAGCATTAGAATTTTTGTCATGATAAAATGTCTATTTTGGAGATGAGGCGTTTCCTCATAACTGCGATCGAATTAATTCTACAGATCAAATTAATAATACAAAATAAAATCATTCGAATTAATAATGTTGTTGTAATGCTACAGATTATGTTATTGTCTGATGATTTATGACACTTTACAAACCCGCTGACAGTTATTTGTCAATGATTTAAGCAGAGAGAACGTTTCTTGTTTTCTCACTAGGACCAAGAGTACGGGCTTAGTTACTTCATGCGTCACATTCGTTTGCAGTGCGCATGAATGTCCCACCCCTTTTCTACAAAGGGGGACATTCGCACACCTCACAGATAGAACACAAAAGAAAAAGGACCATGTCCGGGGGTTGAACCCAGGACATCCAGATTACCAAAGGAATATACAATACAATTGGAATTATTATTCTATAGATATCGAATTTTCTATAAAGCAGTTCTGTCAAGTATCTTCAGTTTTCAAACAAAAATAAACCAATTACAATTTGTTATACAATACGTAGATACAAACAATACAATAAGGAATTTTGTAAGAAATTAATATTAAAATTTTTTTATTATATTTTGCGACAGCAGATTAATCTCAAAATTTGAAAATTAGAGTAAATTCCTTTTTGGCGGAACTGCACGCAAATACTTAAACGTATGTTTTTAAATAAATTACTACTTATTTATTTTCACTATTCAAGGGAGATATTTCACCTATATATGCACAAAAATTAAAAGTTTTGCAGCTGTACCTCTCGATTATTTATTCGTCTTTCATCCTTAATAAATTATTAGTCTTTGATTAGTTTTATTCTACTGAGTGATTTGCATCAATAACAGTGATTATTTTTTTAATTCTATCATTAATTTTATAAATATAGCAATAGCTTTTAGAAGTTGAATTTGAAAACAAAAAAGGAATTGAAAAAAATATATTAACGTACATTGGATGACTCGTTTGGATGACTCATTGGATGACATAACGTTTTTAATTCGAATTTTTCTCCAGGTTCTTAAATGTCTTGTTAACATAGAATTAAAATAGCATTTACAATCAGGATTTATTTTGAATGATTTCAAGATAAAGCTAAAACCAGTAAATAAAATGTATGAAATATATTTCTGAATTAGATTATTTTTCAAATGTACCCCTATTTTACCATCCTCGGTAATCATTATTATTTTGTTGTAATTAACATACTTATATTAACAGTAATTATAGATATTAAACAATAATTTTTAAGATTCTTAATTCAAACCAGAACTTACTTGTACAATGTATCCATTAATATTAAGTATTTCACTTTTTTTAAACACTGTTCATGTCAAATTGGGATTAATCTATTTATTTAAAGTTTTCATTGTGGAACTAAAATCGTATTTAGTGACCAATTGATAATCTGAAAATACGGGTTGCATTTAATTGCAATTAAATCTCTTATGCATACCCTGACGTTCATGATTATCTCAACAAAGCATTTGGAAGCATTAGGCAATAAACCAGTGTTATTTGAATAGTCTTACATCGTTTCGAATAATCGTGTGTGTAAACATTTATTACCGAATCGAATCTCATGACTTCATAATGTATGTAAAATCTTACCTGTCTTGGTAATCTTGTTTTAGATTACACGTTACCTTTTGAGTTAATATAATTCCCCTTTCTGATTCTTCATGGAAATTATGCTAACAATTAATATATTATTTCTTCTCTTGGTTTTGACAATGGTTAAGAATTATATAATAAAATATTAAATGAAGATGTAAAAACCATTTTAATTTCGCATCAATAATTAAAACTTTTTTTAAAAAATCATGCAAAAAAATTACTATCAAAATTCTGGAAAAAAAATTAAGCAGATATTAAGTTGTTATGTTTTTCAGATTTTAATATGCTGAAAAAAGTTAGTTTTATGCAGAAATCCAGATTAACTTTTAACGAATTAAAATTCTCAGAAATCTTTTTCAAAATACTGAAATATTTACATTAACATTTTCCAAAATTTATTCATGTCGAATTGGATAGTTCCAAATAAAGTGGTTTATCATGTTGAATACCACCGCACAAACAGATACATATAACAATTTTAATTATCAGTAGAGATTATTGCTTTCAAAATACTGTAAACTATCTCTATTTTAATTAGTTTCTTATTTATACAAATTATGGTGAAAGTATTTAAATTATTAGAAATTTTAACTATAATTATTACTTAACATTGTCAAATATATTAATCTTCCTTTGTTACGCATGAATTAATTATGTAGTGAAATACAAAATCTTGTTCCCCTATGTTGAGCTCTGTTTTAAATGTCTGAAGTCGGAATTATATTTTTGAATATTAATTTTTTCAAATGGATTTTATAAATTTATATGAAACTACGAAATTCAATCTATGCATGAGTTATTTTTCCCATAAAAGGAAAAATATATTATTGTACTTTATAGCAAACAAAACATGCATTTTTTTCTCTTTTTTTTCACTTTCTGTGCAATATAAAAAAAAAGGTATAGTAATTGACAAAAAAAATTCCAGCTCGAGATTATGAATAATCTTCACGTTTTAGATCTTTCTGAGGCCAAAATGCAATTGAATGCAATTTCCATCTGTTTTTATGTGACACAGTATATTCACGACAGATAAATTTAGTACATGGCCTTAGTATATGACCTTTAGTATATACCAAGTTTGTGGATTTCTATCAAATTTTCAAAAAGACTCCACTCATAGGAAGTCTGTCTGTCCTGGCTGTACCAGTATAATTTAGCACGGTAACTACAAAACGAGAAGAGCTCGATGGATAAAATTTGGCACACACATTATAGTTTGAAACCTGTCAAATTTTGAATTCCAAAACAAAATCCAGCAAGGGATTGATTATTTATCGGTCTGTACTTTTAGAAACATGCAGATATGATAACTCAAAGACGTAAATAACTTAACTATATCAGATTTGATATGTGATGTTTTATTACAAGTGTAGTTTTGTTTCTAATTTTTGTTTTAATTGGTAGGGGAAAACGCATGTTATCATATGATACTATTAACCAGATGCCAGGAATTAATCGCCAAACATTTCACCTAGGATGATACTACACATTCAGTAAAAATGATAATTTCGCCTTGAAAGGTTAATATTTAGTAACTGTTGCACACAATGCTATGCAAGATGTTTTCTGGTAAAATGTCTTTATTAGTGAGTGTGCAAGAAAGTTTTGGAGAAACCACTTCCTCTTATTTTTCTTAAATGCGAATGATCGAAGTCACACGAGCTCTGGAGAAAAAAACATTATCATCAGTTTTAGTTTAAATTGTTGCTTCTTATTTTTAGAGCCGAAATCGTAAGTCGAGTTTAGAGCACATTTTTCTTAATTCGAACTTCTGGATAAATCGAATGTTTATAGTGGCTCCACTGAATTCTAATTATCTGAATTCCGCTGTATTTCTGAAGAAGAAATCAAAAATAATCTTACACAGTGACCTTCTGCAGTTTCCTTACCTTGCAGTTGTTTTCATTGATCCAGTCGCTGAAACGATTAATCTTGCTTTCAAAGAGAAAAACATTCTAAAATGTTAGCCGTCAAGTAAATGAATATATTTTTTTTAAACTTAGATTGTTTGTTTGAACTAAAATAGCCACGCCTTTAGATATTTGCTGTAGAACTGCTCATATATTGCCGCATTGAGAATAAAAGTAGTTCATTTTCATTTTAAAAAAAATTTCTCTGCCATGAAGGATTACTTTTTAATGATATTGCAAATTAAAGAAATTCTGAGCCATACGCATATATTGAATAGAAATATATTATAAATACACCTTTAGCATGCAGTAACAATTAAAATTCTAGAGAGAGATTTTAGTAAGATTTGTGAAAAAATAGCATTTCCACATAATTCTCATCCATAGTTTCATGCAATTCCAAGCAGTTTAATTTTAATTGCATTAATTGGTTTAGAATTTCTGATCGGAAATAATCATGACTTATTTAAATATCCTGATTTTTTTGTAAATGAAGAAAACAGAAAATATAGTGTTAACTCAAAAAGTTATGCATTGATTTTGATTGAACTGAGATAATTGAACAAGAAGTCCAAAATAACATGAAAAAAATTATTCATTTAATATAAATTCTCAGAAGGTTGGCTCTGATGCCGTTAGATCTTTAGACTTCCAATATTTATTAACTTTATAGTTTGAAAACACAAGTGCAGAGCTCAAGTCATGATGAGTCGCATGAAATATTTTATATTGTCCACGCAGAATACATAAGGGAGAGTCACAAACCCCAAGCCATTACAAGTTAGGGAGGGCCGTGATGGCCTGGTGGTAAAGTCTCGGCTTCGGAACCGGAGGGTTTCAGGTTCGAGACTCGATTCCACCGAAGAACCGTCGTGTGAGGGGGTCTGTTGCACGTTAAATCTGTCATGCCAAATGTCTTCCCGCTGGTGTGGCGTGGTGTGAAGAGGGGGTGCCAGTTCAGGTGTCGTCCTCGTCATCTGACCGTGGTTCAAAATTACGAGGTCCGTCCCAAAATAGCCTTCGTGTTGCTTTAAACGGGACGTTAATATAACTAAACTAAACTAATTACAAGTTAGGAATTGAATCCTTTTTTCTTGTGAGAGGCCTCCAGTGTTCCACCATAACAGTTCCAAAACTTTATACATCTTATAAATGAAAATGCCTCACACATCCTAACTTGCACAATCCCCTTTTTAGTGAGGATTTGGGTGGGTGATTAACTCTTTCATACATCTAAAAGATAGAGCGCAATGTAAAGAACAACCATTTCCGAATCAGAACTATAATTATATCAGTTAACTATTTTATTGGTAAATAAGGAAATCATTAATTAATAACTTCGCTTAATTTTTTAATACTTCAGTTACATTTTCATGGCATAGGTATTCAAAAAAAATTAATGAATAAAAAGATGCTTGTTTTATGTTTGTTTAAGCATAAACTTTGTTTAAATTTGTAGAAGTATAAACTGTTTATATTTATAGATACTAAATTGATCAGTTACTAATAGAGTTTCCACATAATTTTCATCCTCAAAATGCTTGAACTCGGCTTTACTCTTGCCTATAAAAATTCGATGTACAAGTCAGTTCATTCCAGTGCTGTTATCTAAGACAGTTTAATTCGTCTCTTCCTTTGTTAAATTAATCGGATTTCATTCATTATGAAACACTACTTTTAGCATCATATGTAATGTTTTCTATTTAATACCGAATCTCATATTACATTTTTACCGATTATTTTTATTCTTAGTAATTCAGGGCTCAATTTCTTTTTATTTACAGGAAGCAGTATAACAATAAATGCCTAATATTTGAAAATTTTTGTTTTATATAGTGGAACATGGTGTGCAAAGATGACCACTATCCCAGTTTTGTTATGACGCTGACCAATGTTGGAAGCATTTTTGGTACCCCTATATATGGGACATTATCAGACAGGTAAGTTTTTTTTCCATATTGATTAAACATCGGCATTTTCTTTATTAATTTTAACCTACAAAAGCAGTTTCCTTGAAATATTCTTTTATTTTTAATAGATTTATGGTAACTCTCTCAATTTATTAATCTCATGCCATTAGAGAAAAATAGTTACGAAAGTGTCTATTAGTGTACGGTCTTTTGGAATTTTTTTGGGGGGATTGATTGGTGTGATGTAATTAAAGCAAAAGTACAAAATAATTCCATATGCCTTTTGAAAACATTTTCCTCCAATCGATTATAACCAAAATTTGACACAAAACTACGAATATAATCACGAAATCGCATGATAAATTTTATGCATTTATTACATTGAGTTATGGCGTTCTACTGGCATGAGAAACAACAGATAGCTAACCTTTTTTACTATTTTTTTTTGTAGTTTTCGTATCAATCTTAAATACTGGCAACCGGTCAGACAGAATTTCTTCAGATTAAATAGAAATCTACAGATTCGGTGAATAGATCATATGTTAAATTTTATCCACTTAGCTTATATTATCACATTATTTTTGAGTTACCATTACCCCAGATAGACATAATTCGAAAATTTTGTTTTTAGGACTCGGAGGGATCAGAAAAATGGAACGTTAGTCAAAATTTTAAGTTCGAATCGTTTATTTTGCTCGAATCTTCAGGTTATATGAGGATAGTTACATACATTAATAACTTAGAATTTATTGGCATGATGGAGCCCTGAGTTTTGAATCCTTAAGAAGGTACATTTACACAATAAATTGAATAAGTGCAAGATAACTAATAAAATATGGCTTTAATATCTATCACAATATAGCACCACAAATATTTATCGGAATTTAATTTTACAAAATTCTTTGTTGAAAAAAACATAAACATCAAGCCCTACATAAATATTTAACTGAAATTAAGCATAATTATTATTCGCACCACCCTGGTCACAGGTGTTCCATTTCAAATATTTCCTTTATTTATTTATTTTTTAATTCCTTGCTATTTCGCACGAAATTTAAATGCATTTCAAATTGTTTATGTGTTATAACAAGAATTTTAAATCAGTCTTTAGAAAATATCCATATATTTCTACATTCCTTTACAGTTTTATCAGCAGATCTATTTTTCTGATTAACAGATTTGAAGTTAATCCATTTTTAATCCTTAATGCACTAAATTTAATTTTTTAATATGAAATTTTCGATCTAGAAATTCACATTTCCTTACAAATTCTGTTTGGTTTTTATTGGTTAATAGTTCGAATCTTCATTTTTATCCATCGTCTTTCACAAAAATTTTCTTTAGGAGAACTGAAATCATTGTAGGATAAATTTAATTTCAAATTATTCATTAAAATATAACATGATGACTGTTTTAAATGACTTTCAAATTTTACACTTATTATGATAGGCGAACTAGTCACCGTTACAGTTATTATGCTGTCACCGGCCCATATATCATAAATTATTTGAATTATTTAAAAATTCTTATTATTGTTAATTTTTTCCATTTCAATTATTTCTCTGGTGGCTTTGCCCTATTTATCAATATTCTTTCTTTTATTTTGAATGGAAAATACGTAAACCTCTCCACTTAAATGACTATTAATGCAGATCATTAATTTAAAAGTTTTTCTAAGTAGACTAAGCGCTGTGCAGTACTTATCATTGAAAAGACATATTTTTGCTTTTACTGATACGGAACCAATTTCTTTTCGGATAAAAACAACAATTAGATGTACATGTAGTCACACAAAATCCCATATCAAATTTGATACATTTTCCTTGCTTTTTTTGAAATATCGCGCCTACATGTTTTCTGATATTACAGACCGATAAACGGCCAAACCTTTATTGGATCTGGTTCAAAATCGTGTCAACTTACTGCTGGACGAAAGAGCTTTTTCTTAGTATGTTTTACTCAAACTTTGATAGAAATGTGAAAACCTGTCCTACAGTTCGTATATCAAATTTCAATCGTCTTGCTCAAAACGTGTTTATCTTTGTCAGTGACAAAAAAACGGTCATTTTGCAAAAATGCTTTTAACGAATAAGGAGGTCTAAAACGTACAGATTCATCAAAGTCTTCAATCGATCAAGTTCAAATTTTTTGACGATTGTTATATTTCGTATAAGAAAAGAAAAAAAATTGTTAAAAGAATTTCAAAAAATACTCAATGTCCAAAAGTATATTAAAGATAAATTTGATATCTCTATGATTAGCAATCAATTCTATAGATCTCTGTCAAACATACACATACATCCTCCTTTATTGTCAATAAAAATAAGTATTAAAATCAGATTATAAAGATCTTATCAAAAACCAGGGCAATTCTCCGTTTTTGGAAAAGTATCAAAGCCTAAGATTGTTTTGACTAAACTTCGACATTTCTTTTCCTTTTATTTTCACCATTTCATTATTACATTTTTGAAAGGTATCCATTTTACTGGAAAGGCGAATTGATGGAAGGATATTTTGGAAACCTACTGTGGGAGGTTTCCAAACCTATTTGGGAGGTTATAACGTCAAACATAGCCTTGAATAGGAAACACCTGCTGTGAAAAGAAACAACAGAAAGCATGCTTTAAAAATTATGATTATATCTCACGAAATAAATCAAAAGTTGAAATCAAAATAGAATGTCTGAGTTTTTAAATCTTTAAAGTTCACATCAGGGTTTATCTTTAGAGGAAATAACCTCGCTAATAATTACAAAAGTATTTTTTTCTAATTGATGAATGTCAACAATCAACAACTCCCAGTAACTGAAACTTTTATTTAACCCAATCATTCGTCAGGAAGCGGTGTCCACCGGTTTTTACTTTCTTTTCATTTACTCACGTGAACGTGAGGAAAATATTAAGCAACCGAACTGACGAGTGGACAGGCAATAAGTTAAAAATTGGGCGTTTAAACACTCCGCTGTCAGTCACCAATTATTCAAATTTCAATAAATACCTTGATGCAGGATCAAATATTTTCGCTCGAATGAAAAAGAAAAATACTTATACAGAAAACATTTTTTTAAACTCTGTATCCCCTGACCTTCAAACAGAAGCCAGAATTTTAGCAATTGGTTCTATATATTTAGAGATTGAAGGACAAATGTACATAGTTTGTTTTCTAGTCGCCGAGAAAAGTAATTAATATTTCTTATTTCAAAACAAACACAAATATATATATATATGATCTTGTCTATTTCGACCTCGTCTATTTTTATAATTTCGGTTCATTGCCAACATTTAATTCATGGTTTTTACATGTTCACCTCGAATGTTTCAGTTTGAAAATTCATGGTGATTGAAAAATTTCCTGGATATGAATTATATTGTTTTGAAATTTATTCCCTACACTTTCAACGCTATCGATGAGATATCTCGTCTTTCAGATATTTTCAATTAAATTGGAAAAAATAAAAATTAAACTGGTACCATTAAAAAGGTTGTTGTTTTTTTTTTAAATCTTAACACATTCATCAGTAAGGATGAATTAAATAAAAACTCCATAAAAATACAAATATCAAAAATTTATGGAAGTATCTGAAAGACGAGACATCTCGTCGGTAGCATTGAAAGAGTTAAGTATCTATATAACTATGTAATTAAGTATTAGTGAATCCATAAAAGGTAAAGAGGGTTAGGTTTTTTTAATTAAAAAATTAAAATATTAAAATAAATAAGCGAGCTTCATGGTTCATAAATTCTGCCCCTTTTGATTACTTAGTGAATTTTTATCGTTGAACATCAGTAATACTTGTTATTAAATAAATATAGAATTTATAATGGATGAAATTATGAATAAAGTGAGCCATTTGGAATCTAAAATAAAGGTTATTTTATTTTGAACGTGAGGAATTATATTGAAAGTTTTTACCATTACTGGCTTTTATATATGCACTGATACAAATTAGGTTAGAACTAAGGTGTATAATAACAGCTATGAAAAAGATACAATTATGATGAATAACATATTAATAATCACTGAGCCTCAAATCCGAAGTTTCAGTCTACAGATCCCCACGGATCAGCCATTGATAAAACCAAGATGAGTTGCACGCCGAAACTCTTTTATGTACTTTTCAGTAAAAGTCTTACCTCTCTCTCTTCACATAAAACTGTGGATCTTGGGCGAAGCAGTAAGGGCCTAGCTCAGCATTGACGAAAGTTAAGAAATATAGGTTTGTTTGGTGTGAATCTAGCAATTTTATTAATTCTATTGTGGGTATGTGCATTTTGAGCCCTTTTTTATCGAAACCAAAATCCATTTTTAAAGCCAAAGTTTGATTTGAAACTACATTTGTAGTTATAAGATAATATGCCGAATATCATTAATTTTTCATTGCATTTATGAATTTTTGCGTTTACATGCATGCGAAAGCGCAGGTACAGAGATGATTAATTTGGTGGGGAAAAAAACGGATTTTTGATTTTTAATTTGGAATAGCACGAAATTGTTGCCTTTTGGTGTAGATAAAATAAATCATAAATATAAGCAATATTAGAGTACGTCTTGAGATGCCGCAGGAAAGGTAAAGTTTCATAAAATAGAAATTCTTGTAGCATTTTAAAGTTTTTTAACGAAATAATTAATTTTTGATTATTAATTTGTAATAGTGGGCAAAAGATGTTTTTTATATACCTGAGATTTAAAAAAAATTATAAAAGAAAATATTAGAGTACATTTTGTGGTGCCACAAAGCCGTTAAATTTTCATAAAAATACACTTTTTGAAACTTTTTAAGGATTTAACGGCCTTGTGCATGTAGAGTACACCACAAGATATACTCTAATATTTTTTATAATTTTTATTTATCTTATCTATACCAAAAGACATATTTTCCACATTATTACAAATTAATAATCAAGTGTTAATTATTTCGTAAAAAATCTAAAATGCTACAAAAATTTCAATTTTATGAAACTATCTCTCTTGCGGCATCTCAAGACGTAATCTAATATTGATCATATTTATAATTTATTATATCTACACCAAAAGACAACTTTTCTGCGCTATTATCAAAAATTCGTTTTTTTTTTTTCGTTCCACCCTAATGATCAACATTTCAAATAGAACTGGCTCAAAATTTAATAATAATCTATAGGTTAGATATTAATTCTGAGTGCCCAATTTTATGCATCACGCTATTTATGTTTTATGGTTATTATGTTCACTTTTATCTGTCAAGTCTAGAACTAGGAAGGAAATATGAGGTAAATATCGAATATTTGATCGAATTGGCCACTAAGAAAAGAACTGTAATGAAACAAATTTTGATTGAATCAAGCACTAAGAAGAGAACAGGATCGGCAGGAAATTTTAATCGAATCGGGCATCAGGGCGAAGATTTTGTACCAGGAAGAAATCTAAGAATCTTTTTCGCTTATATTCTCTGCAGAACAAAATAAATACAAAAGGAACTGTATTGTGCATGAAGATGGGAGAAAAGAGAGTTCGCTGATGTTTCTTCAACCTTAATCATAACTTTTTTTTTTCTTGTTAGCGATATTATCAGCATAACCTTATATTAAAGATGGATTGATGCGATTAATAGGTTCCTCGTTTAAACGAATGGACTCATCTTTTAATTATATGTCATACTTTCTAAAGTAAAAGGAACCTGAATCGGGTTACCAACTCAATCTCACTTTCATTCTTTTGTTGCAGAATCGGTCGGAAGCCTGTGTTTTTCATTGTTATTCTAGTCACGGCCATGACTGCCATCTCTTCCATCTTGATGACCAACTTCACGGCCTTCCTTGTCCTGAGGACTATCAACGGCAGTCTTATGCCCTCCGTCTTTCAACTGCCCTTTATCATTCGTAAGTATGAAGCCGTTCCTGTATGTCCTTGAACATCTGCTAAAAAAAGAGAAAGTATCATTTGATCGATAACGATATATTCTAAAAAGGAAGAATACCTCACTATAGTCTTTCTCCAGAATATATCCAGTGTTAAACATTCCCATTAACATGAATATCCCATTTTAATTCTTCTAATGTACTGAAAAACATTTCCTTCACTGAGAGTGAAATATTTTACAGGATGAAGGATAAACAATTCTTGGTATTCTGATGATAAATTCGCTGTCGTGAACTAGAGTTCTCATGACAACTGGCTTCTTGTATAAATCAGCAACAAAAAAATTTCATGAATGATAATAATCAAGATATGAGATTTAAAATTCATTTTTAACAACGATGCTTTTCCCTTTTTCAATCTAGAATTTCCTCTTTAAAAATAATTTTTTTTTCTACATTTAAAAAAAAATTTAAAAAATTTGAAAGTAATAAATAAATATTGCATGAAGAAATAAAAATGTGAGATCAAAGGACGTTAACTTGTTTCTACTTTGAAAAATCGCATAAAACATGGCATGAAGACGGGAAGATGAGAGATCATATATTATTTTATATTTCTTAATATGTGACAAACAGACAGAAAAAAAAATCAAAGAATCAAAATAAATACCTAAGAATGATAGGCAATACAAGTGATTCAGAGTAAATATAATTACATCTAAGATCTAAAGTATTGCCCTACGTTTTTCTTTCTCAAAATGCCTTAGGAATTTAAAAAATAAATTGACGGCAGGCATCTCAAGTCCATCGCGTGAGTATTGATTGTTCTTCATATTTCTATAAGATCTTTCAAAATATTCGAGCTTTGATATGAGACTAGATTTGTTTATATTGTTTACTCTTTCTGTGTATTCCCACCGTCTGTGGGGAGCACCTCAAAAATGGGGATGAGAAACTTCAGCTAAAATGGTTGACAGAAAAGGTGGTAAATGGCTACCTCACATCGATGACTTGAAGTACTTCCCAAAGGAAGGATTGCGTCGTGGCTGGTGATAGTTCTTAGGATTCAACCTCCGCCAGTCCTATCATTCCATTTTATCCATGCGCCTACGTACGGGACGGAGCAGTCAGTAATTGATTAATCTTTCTCTTTATTATATCTCCCCCCCCCCCAGAATTTTTAGAATACAGAAAAAAATGGGGAATGAGGGTAAGATAAATAGAATATTTAATAAATGGATGTAAGTAAGTAAATTAATAAATTAATTTTCGTTCTCTGAAAAAACATGCCAATATGATATTCATTAATATGTTTTATAACATTAAATTTGACCAATTCTAATACTCTTACGATAAGTAATAAAAAAGGTCAGAAAATTGTATCTAGTTAAATCCAAGAATAAAGCAAAATTAAAAAATATTCCTCGTGTTACTCTTACTTACAAGCTCATTTTGTAATTATAAGATCAAAATTCTGCATGAAAGGTACCATTATATAATTACAACAAATTAATAAAGCATTAATTACCAAATATTTGAGTCACTCTTTATTCCAAATTCTTATTAGAATTGTTAATCATAATGGAAGCTTGGCATGTTTAAATTAAGATTGCGCATTTGACGTCAATGTAACATGAATTAAATATATTTTTGGTGAGGCAAAGGACAAAGTTTGAATACTGATCATATAAATATTTTGTGACTAAATACAAGTAATTATCGTTTTGAGATATTGTCCGTAAAATAATTTATTAAACTCGCATTCCATACAGAAAAAAACTTTATTAATGATTATAACTTATCATTTTAACGATCTTCTAGATTTCAAGGTTACATTATTTAAACAAGAAATATTACTTCGAAGCATATTTAATGGAATTTTGTATTTTGTTCATTCCTGTTTCTTGCTGCACGATATACAAACAGGTGGGTCTTTGGATTTCATAAACTATTCGAGGAGGCCTTGATCTTCGCGACATTTCACACGCACGAAAATAAAATAAATAAGTGAATGTAAATTAAATCCTTTAGCTATAGCTATAATAAAGAAGAGTGGATTTCACAATTAAATGGCACATCTTCTTCTGAGAACTTATATTTAAATTTCAGGTGTTTACATAAATTATGGTTAAGGCTTTCGCCAATATTTTCAACAAAGAAAAATTATTTTATAAAGTTTGGTTAAGTTTTTTTTGTATGATTGTGATGAAATCAAATGCGTTTACATCATTCTAAAGCAACAACTTTTGAATTTAAGTGCGTTTTTGAAATGTATGCAACTTATTGAAAGCTGATTATAAAGTGATCACATATTAAACTGAAACTGATTCCAAAACGCTACTAGCAAAACTGCCATATTTCTTCCACCATCTAAAAATGGCCTTCATGTATGAGCACTTAAGATCAAAGTTTGTGCCAACAAATTTAGTTTCGAAATATTTTGTTTGTTGCCTGTAGTATTTCTTCAAAACAAAGGATTAAGACAACATTTGATGCTAAATATTTGATAATTTATTTATTGACGTCCGGCTTCCTGGCATAGGTCTTCCTCGTGATCTGGGCGTCCTGGGTTCTAGTCCCAGTTCGGGCATGGTTGTTCTTCCTCAGTTCCGTCGGTGAGATGTGTGAATGTGCCTTCCCGTAAAAAGGGGTCGTGCAAGCGAATGAGAGATGCGTGAGTGGCAAAATCATTCTCTTGGACCTAGTTAGCTTTACTAAAATCAAGAGACCCACTTTATCGGCTTAAATCGCTATCTTCGTAGCAGCCGGCTTGTTCAATGGCAAGTGCCATAAGGAACAACAAACATTTATAACACAACACACATAATACGTCTGTTTGATTATTAATATAGGAAACACTAACAGAAGAAAGATTGAAATTGGATGCATGGTTTATATCATTATAATTTACATTTGCTTGATATAAGTTTGATCAGAATCCATCTATGGTTGACAATTTATTGACTTTAAATTTCGTGTGTGCATGTGCTTGTTAAGACAATTACTTAAAAATGGAACAATTAAATAGATGAAATTTGATAGCCAATCTTGATATCAGAATCCTAGATATGTATTACATATTGGGTCTACTTGTTGATCTTGAGAAATCCAAACTGCGGACTCAGTTTTTAAAATTAAACGTAGAATGTACCATATTGTTTTACAAGTATACGAAAAATGGCTTGCTTTGGTAAGAAATTATGCAATGAAAAGATTCAGTTGCTGGAAATCTATTGGAAAAATAAGGGAAACACAACTTGCTAATGCTGAATTCCGAAAAATTTTCTTTAATTGATTGTAACCAATTAACATAAGTTTTCAGAAAGCCGATATCTTTCAACATGTTTCGACTTGTTGAGTTATTGATTTCCTGCATCAAAATTTAAAGAAGGACCTCCGACAATATATTATGAGGTCGGTTTAGTTATTTTCTAAGTTTAATTTACTTTATATTAACGAGTTTGTGAAATATAACAAAATATGAAATGACGCAAAAATAGACTCATCATACAGAATCTGTCAAAAAAAATTAAATCAAGAAAGCTATATATGTAAAGAATTAAAAAGGAAATATGGCTGCAAAACTACATTTATTAAGAAGTATGTAAAGATAACTCGCTAATTTATTTCATTAAATTTAAAACAATTAAGACTATTGAAATAGCAACTATCATCTTGGCTATCAAAAGAACTGCCATTATGATGAAGATGAAGAATCGTACCTTGAAGCCTAAACATAATTTGAAGAAGAATGCAACACTATTCATGGGAAACCTTATAACTAAATTTATGTCGCAGTATTTTATCTTTCAATGACTTTAGAAAATGTTGCATTGTATTAGAATTGTTATTAAAACGTGAATGTGATATTTGAATCGGTAAGACCAAATTCTGACTATTTAATAATAATGGCTTCAAAAATTAAGAGGATAATTAGCGATGATTTGCAATCTAGCTGCATTGCATCTACTGTGGCATGATCAGTACATATTACAAGCTTGCATCATCTGACATTGAAAACAATGTTTTAATAAATCATGGATTATACTCCAAAATAAGAACTAAAATATAGTTTTCCCCATGCAATCTTACCCAATATGAAGAAACTTTTGTGTTTCAATTGTTTTCACGTATTAAGTTGCAAATGAGAGAAAAAAGTTCAAAGGCGATATGAAAATGTTTAGACTGGCATCTAATTTCTAAACATTTTCATATCGCCTTTGTAAATTATCTGTAAACTGCACCGAGGACATGAAGGATTAAAATAAACTTTTTAAATGCATTGCAGTGTAGATTGCTGGATTTAGAAACACCACATTTGGCAGTTAATGACTTCTTGGATGGTAGTTGTTCATTACGAAAGTGATGTTTCAGGCCTTTAATATTATTTTAATTAAAAATTTATCAAAATTTTACATTATTTTTCATAAATTAGAGACAAATTGTTAACATTCGTTATTTTATTCCATTTTAAGATATTGAAAAGTAAGCTTTTCATCAAAATTAATTTTTTTCGAAAAATCTTTTTCAAGTTTTCATATTTTTAAGTATATAATACACGATTATTTTTCACTATATTAGTGACTACAAGTTTAGTTAGTCAAAATTAAACAAAAAGTTATCATGTTCCCGCAGTAACTCTAAAAATTATTGCACAAAGTTGATTTTTATATAATCTTAAAACTCGTCTTTAATAGTCGATAAAAATTTTCTGGAATTTTGTCAATTTTTAAAGAGTACTTTTTGCTTTTTTTCAGCAATAGATTAAATTGTTCTACAAAAAATAGAACAATTTATATTATTTCAATGAATGTTGGATTTTCTGAAATTTTTGAAAAATAAGAAAGAAGGATTTTGTTAAAAATCTATGCAATTTGTATTTCGAACATGAAAATGAAGCTGCAATGCCACGAAAGTTAAAAAATAGATGAATCCGAACAAATATGTTTTTAAGAGATATGATATCATGGAGCTTGATTTAATTAGAATATTTCATATGCATAATGAATAGAACAAACCTAATATCTACCACAACTTTAATTTTTTGAAATTGATGTTTATAAATATTTTTGTGCGAGAATCATAAACATTATGTTATACACAAGAAATTTAATTGGAAGATAGTACAGAAAATACTTCTAGCTAACCAGCCGATATCAAAGACGGCTAGATCTATAAAATTCAATCGCATGCGTTCCAAAATGAAAATAATTAAGTATTCATGTACAAATAAACTACTGTCAGATGACATAAAGGAAATGTAAAAAATAGTATTTAAACTTATTGTTCTTTTGTGCCGCTTTCAGATGAGTTGTAAAAAAACCGCGTCATTGGAAATGTCCATTTTACATAGAACAAGTTTCCAAGATTACTTACAATCAAATGACAATCGACCTGTCACAACTTTTCGAAGCGTGACTACTTTACCAGAGCTGACCACTCATAAAAAAAATGTCGTCCGCAAATTACATCATTATTTTCGAATGATTAACTTTAAAATAAGGCAATATTAACAATGATATCCTTGACTCGTGTCGCACCCAAATTTGAAATATCGTTCATAAAAATTTCAAGCGAAAAAAAAAAGAATTATCGTTATTAAACAAAACGGTTGTTTTGCAGTTTACGGCAAGGTTATTAGGCATTGTTTTGGCTGGTTCAATTTCATTGCCGCTTACATTCGTTCAGGGGAAGTCGTTAAACTGTTAAAAGAAAGATGACAAAACGATTCGTACTCTAACAACTCCAATGACCTTGGCCTCCAGTAACGCTCTTTCCTTTTCGTTCTTCTAACGCGAAGATGTAGGTTACGATCACTCACATAGAACTAATCGTTAATTGATGAGAAAATAGCGGAGTCGTTTGACCGTTTCATAGTGAAAGTATGAATGGAAAAAACACTGATGCAATTAAGAGGATGCATAATATTATCTTCGCTTCATTTCACTTTGAAAGTTGTGTGGCAATGAGTGAGTTCTTGTTAACAAATTTCTTAGAAATAATTTCTTGCAAGGTGAGGAGTTTAGATAGCTTCGTGCTTTCATGTAAGCTATATTTCTCTATCGTTTTCTTTCAGCTTTTTACTATGCGAAATATACAACGAAAAATTATAGAACTAACTCGTGAAAATACATTTTAGTACAAATTCGACATTTTAAATCATCTCCACGTTTAAGACTTCTCTGAGAAAGAAAAACATTTTTTAAGAATTATATTTGTTTATGCATACGGTAATTCAAAATGTTTTGATTTAGAAGAATGGCATTTGGTAAATGGTTTTTACACCAAATTACTGAATTTCAAATTTTTAAAATATTGCATTCTGAGTAAGTATATCTTCCTGGTTTTTCAAAAACACGATAAATATAAAATAAATGAGTTCAATGGATAAAATTAGGTACATATATTTAATATCTAATACGTAGATCCATATAAAATCTCAAAAGTCTCATTATGCACAAAAAAAGGAAATCCAACCAAGACCGGAACACACTAAATGCGGAAAAGCATCGTTTGTTTCACTGCAAGTAAAATGAAAAGCAAAGAAATATTGGGTTAGCGAATATCAGAGATAAACAGCATCTATGCTTTGCATTTATCCGCGGATGCGTGAAAACTTCAAACTGCGCATGTACAAACAGCAAAAGATGTGTATACATATGCGATACATTTCTTTGTTTACGTCTGATTTTTAACAGCGATTCATATGCTCAAAACAAGGAAACAAGAATTCTATGCTCAAAACAAGGAAATCCGACCTTTGCCGAAACATATTAGATGCCAAAACTTTTCGTTTGTTGGTCGGTAAGGAGAATGAAGTGGGAAGAAACGTTCGGTTAACGAATATCAGAGAAATAATGAACTTAGGGAAGAAGCACTTCTGTTGAGCGAAGTAAAATCTCTCTTTAAAATCTCATGAAGAGTGCAAATTATCATTTTATCAAATTATACAGATTTGATAAGCAAGTGTGATACAGTGAGTACAATGACATACTTGTATATTTTTAAATTTTAAAACAGCTTTTCTATTGTATATTTTTAGCGGATTGTTTTCTCTACGAATATACCATTTTTACCTTTTTAACAGTTTAAATATTTCCGAATGTGCACTGTAAAAAATAGTTTTGTAGCTATTTTTAATAATTTCTAAATATATTTTTATGTTTGTTTGATGTTGCATAACATGCCCATGTCATATCGGATGAAGACTAGAATTAAGTTTAAAGTTTTTTTTTCTTGGATGCTATTCCCCGGAAAAACCTTGCGGGTACTGCTTGTTTTAATTGTATAATAAGATGGAAAAATGAAAAAGTTCCATGACGCTTCAATAAAAGGTGCACATACAGTGTTCTTAATAGTTTAATATTTGAATTTTTCAATGTATAAAATTTCAATGTATTTTTCAATGTAGCAAAGTATATATATATTTTTCTCATCGGCATTATTTAAGTTTGTAATGTCTCTGGTTCCAAATTGTAGCATGCATTTTCAATGGCTGTCTCCAGGGCCGAATAAAACATTCCTCTATTTTTCTCTTTCAGTTTTGGAACTTGTGGGTCCGTCTATGCGAACCAGACTCAATGGCATCTCCAATGCCGCTTGGACTGCTGGACTGTGCATCATGCCTCTCCTCGCTTATCTGTCCAAACATTGGATGACATTTGGATTGATCACGTCCTCAACCTCGGTACTCATGTTCGGTTATTGGAAGTAAGTATTCGGATACTTTGAGCAAATTATCGGTTTTGCTTACAATTCACGTTTGTGCTACAACGCAAAAAGAATATTAGCTAATCTCTACTAATTTTTTCAATCATCCGTCTGATGATTAAATTTTTTGTCACGATTAGAACTATAATCTTACTTTAACCCAGGGAAAGCAGTTTCCCAAAACTTTCTCATATTATTTACCTTACCCCCTCTAGGCCTGCATAGTTGGAAAATTTGGACATCGCCGCGAGTACTTAGATTTATTTTCAGAGTCCCGTACAAAAATATTTTACACTTCAAAGTATAAAGAAGAAAATCAATTATAACATCTGAGCACGTATTTCTTAATCGATAGAAACCATAATTTAATAGGAAAGTACATTTTTTTAACTTTACAGACAATTTTAATGCGTTCTGAATTTGAATATCTATGTCCATGTCTGTTTGAGTTCTAGTGTTTACATGCTCGTGAAATAAAGATCAATAGATAATTAACCCCGAATTTTTAATAGTTTAAACGTGTAAGGGTGAAGGAATTTTTGTTTTTACTCATCACAACGTGAAAAAATTTTAATTTTCAAAGTATTCAGACTCGAGATTTTAACGAATCACAACGTATTTTATTTCCCTGAGATCAATAAAATATTTTTTTTTGGTTTAGTTTAGTTTAGTTATTTTAACATCCCGTTTAAAGCAACACGACGGCTGTTTTGGGACGTACCTCGTAATTTTGAACCACGGTCAGATGACGAGGACGACACCTGAAGTGGCACCCCCCTCTCCACACCACATCACACCAGCGGGAGGACGTTTGGCCTGACAATTTTTCACGTGCAAGAGATCCCCTCACACGACGGATCTTCAGTGGAATCGAGTCTCGAACCTGAAACCCTCCGGTTCCGAAGCCGAGACCTTATTACCAGACCACCGCGGCCCCTACTTATTTTTGGAATTATATGTTTTTGAAACTCTGTAATTACAGTAATTAAAATAGAACTAGCCAGAAAAACTGTGATAAGTAGTGTTTTCTCCAAATTTAGAGATACTTATCAGATTTTCAGCAAAGTCTAATCCTTAGAAATGTGCATGTCCTATGTTAGTGAAAGTGATTATAGTAATTAACTATGTGAAAAAAATTTTAATTCACAGCTTCAGAATCTAAAGTGCAGATCTAAATTCATTTTTTATCAAATCTGACAAAAAATTGGCTAGTCAGTACATTCGTATCCATGCAAAGGTGTTAACTCGACACTTCCTTAGATACATGGTATTTAGTATGTAATCATATTATTCTGAATTCAATTTATCTATTAAATAATGATTGCTATCAATTGAGAAAAAAGGTCCAAAATACATGCTAGATTTTCTTCAGTACTATGAAGCACAAATGGCTCATGTGTAGAATTCTGCAAATAAAAATACGAAAACTCGCGGCATTCACAGACTTGCCAAAATTTATAATTTTTATGAGTATTGAATTAGGATAATTTTTTAGTACGAAACATGAAACCCTTCCCACTGATTTTTTAAGCGATTGCAAATTACTTGTTAAAGTAACAACTTAATGGCTCAATAAAATGTCTTTGTTATCACTGCATTGAGCTGTAAATCAATTTATGCTATATCACAACTCATTTGTATGTTACTTTCAGCTATGCATCTTAGCGAAAGAACCTCTTAGTCCACAAAAATCGGTATCTCATCTGCTCTTTTAATATTTAGTGAACGGGCATCTTGGTCCACAAAAATTCTTATCTTATCTTCTCTTTTATTACTTTTCTCTACACTATTGTTATAATTCCTTTTGCAGGTTTCTCCCAGAATCTGCAAGATGGTTGATTTCGCGAGAAAAGTATTCCGAAGCTGCTGTCATATTGAACAGAATAGCAGAA